>JAHDVF020000895.1:0-21767 GCA_022606425.2 Lepidostoma basale | reverse complement strand
GTTTTTCTTTCAGATGTGATGCGATGGAAACACGAACAACTTTTTGATAATCAAGTAGTTAGGCGACAAACTATTTTAAAAAAATGAAAGAAGCTTTTAACAAGTTGGACAACCTACCCAACGGGGCGTAATATATTAGCGAGGGGCAACGTCCCTCGAAAAATGGAGATGAAAATCTTTTGTCATGGGGCGTTGCCCCATGCTAACATATTACGCCCCGTTGGGTAGGTTGTCCAACTTGTTAAAAGCTTCTTTCATTTTTTTAAAATAGTTTGTCGCCTAACTACTTGATTATCAAAAAGTTGTTCGTGTTTCCATCGCATCACATCTGAAAGAAAAACAGATTCCAAAGCCGATTTTATTTCATGTTTTTCTATTACTTGTGTCATTAGGTTTAGCTGCAAGACTGAGTGTGTAACGCCTAAAATTGGATTTGTTGGTAAATTGTATTTGAATTTTCCAAACATTGACTCAATGATGTCTGAACAAGTGTGCCAAATTGTTTTTTTATTGGGTAATTTACTCCGTTCATTTTGCAAGAATACATTTATTCTTTGAAGCACATCTTTTATATTTTTATAGGTCTTTTCTTTGCATATTTTCAAGCATTCGCCTATTGATTTGTACGATAAGCCCTTATTTTTTAAAATAACCAATATTTTTTGCGTCAATTCAAAGGCTAAAGTCAGTCTATTTGTAATAAATTCTTGATGATTTTTGACCCATTGAAATGCTATTTGCTCCTGTGCAGATAAGCTTTCAAATTGCTCTAAAATTACTTTTGACCACTCAACCGAGGCGTTTATGTTCATAAAACGGGCAACAGTTCGCTGCTTTGGTGGCAATAAGTAGGCATAGTCCTTCATCACACCTTTGAATTTTGCTTGTCCAAGTGCTTTTTGCCATTCTATAAAAACCGCATCTTCTTTGAAGGTTTTCTCCAAAATATTGGAAAAACCATGCGAACAATCTGAAATATGGGTAAGTGAGCTTAAAGCTTGAGCTTTTAGCATAATTGTTGCCGAATCACTGATACAATATAAAGGGCTTTTATGCTTCTTGTGCTTCACTTTTGCTATCACTTCACTAATACTTTCGCCACTCCAGCTTTTAGCCACAGCAAGGCTTTCTATACGCACATCTGAAAAATTTATTGCTCTCTTATCTACCTTATTAGCTTGTATGGATAAAAGCAACAATAATCGTTGGCTGCCAACCATCATGCTATCATCAATGATTAAGCAATAATCTTCAACATATTGATAGGACTCATAAATACTATATTTATAAAAACTCGCTTTTTTGAGCCAATTATCTATACTTGTTTTGCTGGGAATTTCCTCGAAAATGCCTAATTCAGACTTAATACATACTAAAATCGCTACAACTCCTCGCAAACTAACACCACTTATCATCGCTAAATACACACAAAGGTTTACTGTCAATTCATCATATTTATGTCGTTTAATGGCGATTTGTTTTAGCTTCTTTTCATGTAAAAATTGCCCTTTTTGGCTTTGCAAAGTTTTGAACTTTTGCTTCTGAAAATCTCTACTTTTTCCTAATTCTTTAATCCGTTGTTTCAAAAAACGCTTTTCTTTGCGTAAATCCTTGACTTGGGATTCTAATTTTGCTATCTTTATTTCAAGTTCTCTATGAGCCATCTAATTCTTTCTCTATTTTTGTTTTCGCACTACAAAAATATGAAAGAATTTTTTTATGCCTTTTGGACAACCTACCCGTTGGGGCTTCCTCCACAAAAATTATCATACAACTTTATTTAATTAAAAAACGTGTTGTTCTTCAAAAACTTCTTCGATTAATTCTTTCACAATTTTATCTAAACCATCGTACCAGTCGAGGTGTGGAGAAACGGCATTACAACCGCCAGCCATAGGCACGCAAGCGGTATTTTCATGCTGAAATTTACAATTCGGGCAACGTCCTGCGGTGGCAAAAGTGTTCCAAACGTGTCCGCATTTACATTGCCAATAGGCGTGTCCATCTGGTTTCCATTCGCATTTAGGGCATTTTATGATTACTTCGCTCATTTTTTAGGGTATTAAACAAAAGATAAAATGTAATCATTCAGTTGAACGTTTTAAGGAAATAAAGAGTTTTAAAATTAGTGATTTTTCATGTAAATTTAGCATTAAAATAAATACAATTCTACGGCTTAGGTCTTAATTAAAATAATAATAAGTGAGCGAAAATACCAAAACAACTGAAAAATCAGGAGAAATATTCGATTGGGTCGTTTTAAAACGGCTTTTTCAATTTATAAAACCTTATCAATTACAATTTTTTGGCTTGGTTGCCGCCATTATGTTGTCGGCAATTTTATCGCCTTTAATGCCCTTGTTAATTCGGCATACAATTGATGTGCCTGTGTCGCAGGGAAATTATCAAGGCTTGGCAATGATGCTTGGCATTATGGTTGGTGTGTTGGTTTTGCAATCGTTAATTTTATTTACCAATACTTATTTGGCAGGTTGGCTGGGGCAACAAATTATTCGAGATATTCGAGTGCAACTTTACCAAAAAATACTTCATTTACGCCTAAAATTCTTTGATGATACGCCCATTGGCAGGCTAGTAACCCGTACTATTTCAGACATTGAAACTTTGTCAGATGTTTTTTCTGATGGCATTGCTGCCATTGGTGGAGATATTTTACAACTAATTTTGGTAATAGGCGTAATGCTTTACACCGATTGGAAATTAGCCTTAATTAGCCTTTCTACTATTCCTTTAATGTTATTTGCGACGAGTATTTTTAAGGAAAAAGTTAAAAAATCCTTTAATACTGTGCGTAATGCCGTAGCAAATCTTAATTCTTTTGTGCAAGAACATCTGACAGGAATGGCAATTGTACAAATTTTTAATGCCGAAAAAGTAGAATATCAAAAGTTTAAAGAAATCAACGAAGTGCATCGAGATGCCAATATAAAATCGGTTTTATATTATTCTATTTATTACCCCGTTGCCGATGTTATTGCTGCCGCCGCCACAGGCTTAATTGTCTGGTATGGCTCACGAGAAGTGTTGCATAATGAAATTACGTTTGGCACAATTACGGCTTTTATTATGTTCATAAATTTGTTTTTTCGACCAATAAGAATGCTCGCCGATAGAATGAATACCCTACAAATGGGCATTGTAAGCACCGAACGGATTTTGAAATTATTGGATAGTGAAGATTATACGGCTAACAACGGAACGCATCAAGCCAACCTAAACGGCAATGTACGTTTTCAAGATGTTTGGTTTGCATATATTGATGAAAATTGGGTATTGAAAAATATTTCTTTTGAAGTAAAAACAGGCGAAACCGTAGCATTTGTAGGAGCAACAGGGGCAGGGAAATCTTCGGTAATTAACTTATTATCAAGATTTTATGAAATTAATAAAGGCACTATTTTTGTAGATAATATAAATTTTCAACAATATGAATTAGGCAATTTACGAGAACAAATTGGTGTAGTTTTGCAAGATGTTTTCTTGTTTTCTGATACGATAGAACAAAATATTACGCTCGGAAATCCCAATATTTCACGAGAAAAAATCATAGAAGCTGCCAAATTAGTAGGCGTTCATGACTTTATAGAATCCTTGCCAAATGGCTATAATTATAATGTAATGGAGCGTGGAGCAACTTTATCGGTAGGGCAGCGGCAATTAATTTCGTTTGTGCGGGCAATGGTTCACGACCCTAAAATTATTATCCTAGATGAAGCCACATCTTCGGTAGATACTGAAACCGAAGAATTGATACAAAGTGCCATCGAAAAATTAATGAAAGGACGCACCGCCATCGTAATTGCTCATAGATTAAGCACTATTCAGAAAGCCAACAAAATTATTGTGTTAGATAAAGGCGAAATTCAGGAACAAGGCACGCACGACGAACTCTTAGAATTAGATGGTTTTTATGCTAATTTGTATAAAATGCAGTATGTGTAAATTGGAACACGGATTTTAAGGATTAGACACGGATAAGAAATTTAAAATCCGTGTCTAATATGTGAAATCCGTGTTCCAATTACATAACAAAAATCACTTCCAAAAAACCTCATAACCATACCCTTTTCCAATAACCGTAACGCGTGGATACAACACATTTTTAGAAATAGAAATAATATTTCCTTTAACCTTCAAAACCTCTTGTTTTAAAACCTGTGTAGCATTTTTCTTATAAAAAATAGTTACTAAATTAAATTCATCAGAAGTACTAACTGCTTGATTATCAGCTATTTTTAAGCTAATTTTTGTTTGTTTTTTCTTAGCCTTAATAACTTCTATTGTTGAAATAGGTTCGTTTTTTAATAATCGCAAAGCCTTCTCTGCACTCGGAATGCCGCAACCAATATAATTATTTTCAAAAGGAAATAAACTTCCCGATTTTCTAATTAATTGCATCAATTCTTTATTTGTCAAACTTGGTTTTGCTTCTAACAAACACGCCGCAAAACCCGTAATGACAGGCGTAGCAAACGATGTGCCTTGATACGAAAAACACGAAATA
Organism: Lepidostoma basale; assembly: GCA_022606425.2. Classification (NCBI taxonomy): domain Eukaryota; kingdom Metazoa; phylum Arthropoda; class Insecta; order Trichoptera; family Lepidostomatidae; genus Lepidostoma; species Lepidostoma basale. The sequence continues at coordinate 17,242 of JAHDVF020000895.1, read as the reverse complement.
TCAGGTTTGTTGTAAGGCAAAAAATCGGGACCAATACTGCTGTAACCCATTTTTAAACCCACCGCATTGGTTGCTCCAACTGCCAAAACATTTTCTACATCGGCAGGCGTGGCAATGATTTTCCAGTCGCCATCGCCTTCGTTTCCAGCGGCTACAATTACTAAAATGCCTTTTTCTTCACTCGCAATTTTGGCGGCTTTGGCTATTATGCTCGTGTTGCCGTCCATTTGGTTAGGCAAATAATTTTCTTTTGGGTCGGTAAAACCTTTGGTGTAGCCCAATGAGGTATTAATTATTCTCACGCCCAAGCTGTCCATCAATTCCATGGCGGCAAGCCAATTGTCTTCTTCGCCTCGAAATTCTTTTTTGCCGTTGTCGGTTCTTGCCAAAAATAAGTTGGCGTTTATGGCTAAACCCGACTGGTACTTATTGACATAATCAATGCCCGAAATAAATTTTAAAACTTCTGTTCCATGAAAATCCGACCGAGTTTCTTCTTCAAAACAAGCCGAACAATTATTTTTATTTCGTGCAGGATTTACATAATCATGAATGCCTAAAATACGGTTTTCTTGAAAAATAGTTGTCAATAAATCGGCTTCGTTGGCTTTCAAAAAACCTGCGTCAATTACGCCAATAGTTATGTTTTTTCCTGTTAAATTAGCTTTCTTAAAATCTTCTAAACCTACTTGTTTCATGACCAAATCCATTTTCCATTTTTGAGGAATTGAATCGGTTTTAGTAATAAAAAAGTTACCAGAAATTGGCTGAATATTTTGTACAAAACTAAGATTTTTAATTTTATTAATTTGTTCATTTGTTAAAATCGCAGAAACTGCATTTAGCCATTTTGATTTTATAATTGGCTGAATATCAATACTTTGTAAATTTTTAACATAATTTTCATTAACCGAAAAATCGGTAAATTGTGTAATTGGAAGATGCAATAAAATACGATTTAATGTAGTTTTTTCAGAAATCTGAATTTGTGAATTTTGAGGTTTATCTTTAAAGAAAATCCAATATTTTTGTTGTGAAATACTATCCTGAAAAGAAATAAAAGAAAGAAATAAAAATAAATAGTTAACGAAAGTTTTTTTCATGATGTAAGGTTTTTTGTAGTAATTTACAATTAAAATAACAATTCTACTTCCGATAAATTAGCCAATGCGTTACGAAAAAATAAATTCCCAACTTTTTATTTCTAACAGAAAAAGGTTAGAAAAGGTATTGAAATCTAATGCAATGGTTATTCTTCATGCCAACGATGTTTTGCCTTCCAATGCAGATGGCTCAATGGGCTTTCGTCAGAATAACGATATTTTTTATCTTTCAGGTATTGACCAAGAAGAAACAATTTTAGTGCTTTTTCCTGATTTTCCAGATGAAAAATTACGAGAAATTTTATTTGTAAAGGAAACCAACGAACATATTAGTACGTGGGAAGGTTATAAATTATCGAAAGAAGAAAGTAGTGAAATTTCGGGAATTGAAAAAATATGTTGGTCAAATCAGTTTGAATCGCTACTTCAAAAAATGATTTTTCAGGCAGAATATATTTACTTAAATCTAAACGAACACGATGGCGGAAATGCCGAATTTGAAAGTCGTGAACGAAGATTTGTGAAAGAAATTAAACAAAAATTCCCGTTGCATAAACTCGAAAGACTTGCTCCTTTAATGCACCAATTACGAGTAATTAAACAACCCATAGAAATAGAATTACTCAAAAAAGCAATCAGCATCACCGACAAAGGTTTTAGGAGAATGCTTAATTATCTGAAACCTAACATTCATGAATTTGAGCTTCAAGCCGAGCTAACACACGAATTTTTGATGAACCGTTCACGTTTTCATGCCTTTGAACCTATTATGGCGTCGGGCAAAAATGCGTGTATTTTGCACTATGTGAGCAACAATAATAGTTGTAAAGATGGCGATGTGATTTTGCTAGATTTTGGAGCAGAATATGCCAATTATAATGCTGATATAACACGGTGTTTGCCTGTAAATGGCAAATTTACCACTCGCCAAAAAGAAGTGTATAACGCTGTTTTGCGAGTAATGAAGGAAGCAAAAAAACGCTTAGTAGTAGGCAATACAATGGAAAATTTGAGAAAAGAAGTAGGCGAAATCATGGAAAATGAACTAATTGCGTTGGGTTTATTAACTAGGAGTGAAGTAAATGAGCAAAACGAAAGTTTGCCATTATACAGAAAATATTTTCCGCATGGCATATCGCATCATCTCGGTTTAGATGTTCATGATGTTGGAAATCGCTACGAAACCTTTAAAGCAGGTATGGTATTTACCTGTGAACCAGGCATTTATATTAAGGAAGAAGGCTTAGGAATTAGACTTGAAAACGACATTTTATTAACCGAAAATGGCAACATTGATTTAATGGAACACATACCCATTGAGGTTGAAAAAATAGAAGAATTGATGAGTAAGAGGTAAGAAAGGGGTATCGATGTATAAAAAAATGCTATTTTTTTTGTAAGTTTGCAACATAATTTACCAACTTAATGAAACTAGTAAACCGTTTTTCTGTTATTTTATTCATTTTTTGTGCTTACGGTATTTTTGGTACAATTGTATTATATAAATTTTATCATAATAGATGGAATGATTCGATTTTTACATTAGGCTTTTGTTATGGTAATTTACTTAAAAATATGATTGAGCTAGGCGAGTATAAATCGCAAGAGCTTTTTGCTCGTCCTGATATTATTTTTACATCTCATCGTTTACCTTCTATTCCTTATTTTATTGTTTTTTTAACAAAAATATTACACACACAAGCCATTGGCTGGATTGCATTAGTGAAAAACATAGTAGCTTCAATAATGTTGGCAACGTCTTTTTTTATTGCTAGTAAAGATAAAAAACTGTCAAATACTATAAAGTTGTTAGCACTTTTATTTATTTTAACTTTTCCGCAATTATTAGTACACGGCTTAGAAGTAGGAATAGAAGAAGGCTATGTAATAGCAGTTTTAGCCTTATTTTGGGCATTAATGAGTAGAAAAAGTAAATTATCATTCAAAGAAAAAATACTTTTTATTGCCTTAATACCTACCTTATTTTTTGTAAAAAATACGTTTTTATATATTTGTCCCGTATTAATATTGCTCCAATTTCTACAATTTAGAGATAAAACAATAACATTTTGGAGCATTGGCTTGCTTTTTCTGGCAGTAAATCTTACAGCGTTGTTTAACTACCAACATAGCCAAAAATTTACCTATAAGTACTCGTTAGAGGGCTGGAATATTTATAATGGAAATTGCCCCAGAACAATGGATTATTACCCCAAAAATACCATTGATTTACTCGATTATAAAAACCCACTTGTGCCGCCAGCCACCATAAAAACAGAATGGGAATTAGATGCTTTTTTTAAAGAAAAAGCCTATGGTTTTATCCTGAATAACCCCCTAGAAACCATTCGAAGAATGTTTGTAAAAGCTTTTACAGTAATGATTGATATTCGTCCAAATGGTATTCAAGAAGGTGTAAATCGCTTTGATTCTCCTATAAAATATATTGGAGCATTTTATATGTTAATTTTTCGTTTTATGATGTGGGCGGGGATTTTTTTTGCATTTTTTTGTGTTCTTAAAACAAAAGGACAACTACAAATTTATGCTTGGGCGTACTTGTTTTTTGTTTTTGCGTTTTATTTACCCTATGTTTTAGCATTTGGTTTTGAGCGGCACATTGTTCCTTTAATTATTCCTGTTCTATACAGTTGCTTTTATTTTTATGATGCGTTGCCACAAATTCAAAAAAATAAAAAATGATAGGAAATAGAGCCGAATACCAAAAAATGCACCAACTAGAAGGAAAATTATGGTGGTATAAAATACTTCATGAGCAAGTTTTAGAACAAATTGAAAAACAATTTGGCAAAAATAAAAATATCAAAATTCTAGATGCAGGGTGTGGTACGGGCGGAATGTTAGCCTTTTTAAGAAAAAAAAATTATATAACTATTACAGGATTTGATATTTCAGAAGATGGCATATCGTTTTGTGAAGAAAAGGGGCTTGACGTAAAAAAACTAGATATTAAAAAATTAAAAAATGTGTATCAACACAAGCAATTCGATGTAATTATTTGTAACGATATGCTTTATTTTTTAAATGACATAGAAATTGTTGAAGTAATTAAAGAATTTTTGAATTTACTTACTAATCAAGGAATTTTATTAATAAATATTCATGCTTTTGAAATGTTTTCAGGCACACACGATGTAGCAGTTGGCAGTAATCGTAGATTTGTTTTAGCCGATTTTAAAAACTATGTAAGCAAAGCCGAAGGAAAAATTGCGTATTCAGCTTATTGGAGTTTATTTTTATCCCCCATTATTTTAGGAGTAAGAATTTGGCAAAACTTTAAACTTAAAATAGGATTATTACAAGATTCTCCTGTCGAGTCAGACGTTGTTTATCCAGGAGATTTTATTAACGCTTGTTTATACCAACTGGTTAGAATTGAAAAAAAAATTAGTACTAAACTTACATTTTTAGGGAAAATAATTGGAAGTTCTCTTTTTATGAGAATTAACAAAAATGTAAAACCAGATTAAAATAAATGTAAAACCAGATTAAAATAAAGGTAAAAGTATATATTATTAATTATTAATTGCGAGTATTCTAGTTGGAAATATTTTTTTTATTCCAAATTTAGTAATACTTTTATTTCACAAGTACCACACAATCTCGCATAAGAAGCAATACTGCAAAACATTTATGGCAAAGTTAGTAGAATTAAAAACTTTTTCCTCTGAGAAAGGAAACCTCACTGTTTTTGAAAAAATTATTCCTGGAAGCATAAAGAGGTTATTTTATATCTATGGAGTAAAAGACGAGCGGAGAGGTGGGCATAGGCACAAAGAATCTATCTCAGCCCTTACTTGTGTAAGTGGCTCTTGTAAAGTATATGTACACAACGGAGGGGAAGAAGAAATGTATATACTAGATTCGCCTAATAAATGCTTAGTGCTTGATGCGATTGATTGGAGAGAAATGTATGATTTTAGCGACAATACGGTGTTATTGGTTGTGTCAAATATTTTTTATGATAAAGATGATTATATCTACGAAAAATATGAAGCATTAAATCCAAAGGAATTAGTTACTGCATGATACCTTTTCTTGATTTAAAAGCAATAAATAAACCCTACGAAGTAGCCTTTAAAACTATTATTTCTGAGTTTATTTCTTCGGGTTGGTATATTTTAGGAAAACAGGTTGAAAATTTTGAAAAAAAATTTGCTGCTTATTGCGAAACAAGTCATTGTATTGGCGTTGCCAATGGTTTAGATGCCTTATCACTAATTATGCAAGCCTATAATTTTCCCAAAGGAAGCGAAATAATTGTTCCTGCAAATACCTATATAGCCTCTATTTTAGCCATTTCAAATCAAGGCTTAATGCCTGTTTTGGTTGAGCCTGAGCTAGATTCTTACAACCTTAATCCCGCAGAAATTGAAGCTAAAATTACTACTAAAACGAAAGCAATTTTAGTGGTACATCTTTACGGAAAATGTTGTAATATGCTAACTATAAGGAAGTTAGCGTATAAATATAATCTAAAAATTATTGAAGATGCTGCCCAAGCTCATGGAGCGGTTTTTGAAGATAAAAAAGCTGGAAACTTAGGTGATGCCGCAGGATTTAGTTTTTATCCTACAAAAAATTTAGGAGCATTAGGCGATGCAGGAGCAATAACCACAAATGATGATGAATTAGCTGAAAAAATTAAGTATTTAAGAAATTATGGCTCAAAAATTAAATACCAAAATCAGTATAAAGGCGTAAATAGTAGATTAGATGAAATTCAGGCAGCTATTTTGACATATAAGTTAAACTTTTTAGATAGCGATAACAAAAAACGCCAAGAAATTGCTCAAAAATATCTTCAAGAAATAAAAAATACGAAGATTATTTTACCTAAAAATGACGCAATTTTTAAAGATGTTTGGCATTTATTTGTTATCAGAATTGCCGAAAGAGAAAACTTTATAACTTATTTAGCAGAAAATGGTATTCAAGCCAATGTACATTATCCAATACCGCCTCATAAACAATTAGCCTATCAAGAGCTAAATACGCTTTCTTTTGCCATTACCGAAAAAATTCATCAAGAAGTGGTGAGTTTGCCCTTAAATCCTACCTTAACAGAGGAAGAAATTATGTGTATTATCAAAAAAATAAACGATTTTTGATAATAATTGTACGTTTCTTAGTGGTAAAATTGAACTACCCGAAAGGGAATAAATTAAATACATTTGGAATTATCTATCATTATCCCCGTTTATCGAAGTGAAAATACAATTCGTTTACTAGTTGAAAAACTGCAAAGCGAATTGAAAGGATTATCTTTTGAGGTAATTTTGGTAAATGATGGAAGCCCCGATAATTCCGAAAAAATATGCTCCGATTTAGTAAAATACTATAACAATGTAAAACTTATTTCACTGCGTCGAAATTTTGGCGAATTTAATGCCGTGATGGCAGGCTTAAATTATGCTTCGGGAGATTATTCCGTGATGATTGATGACGATTTCCAAAATCCACCTTCCGAAATTATAAAATTACTAGAAACTGCCAAAAACAATAATTTTGATGTGGTTTATAGCCGATATAGCGATAAAAAACATTCGCTGTTGCGTAACTTTGGCAGTTGGGCTGTTAATAAAATGACTACAATTTTATTAGATAAACCCAAAGATTTATACTTATCGAGTTTTAAAATTATTAAGAAAGATGTTGTTGAAGAAATTATCAACTATACAGGCTCAAACCCTTATATTGATGCCCTAATTTTTAGGGTTACTAATAATGTTGGGAGCGTTTTGGTAGAACATCATGCAAGAAAAGAAGGGAAATCGAGTTATACAACCAAAAAACTTATTTCATTGTTTTTAAGTATTTTGTTTGGTTATTCTATTTTCCCAATTCGCATTTGTTGGGCAATCGGAATTGTACTTATCGTAGGTTGGTTTTTTCTAGTGATGAAATTTTTATTTATGCAACAATTTGATTATCAATCAATTATGTTATTAATTTTTATATTAATTGTTGCTATTCAGTTTGTTTTTTTAGGAATTTTAGGAGAATATATTGGGCGAAATTTTATGCAACAAGGGGGCAAATTACAGTTTGTAATAAAAAAAATAGAAGTAAGCAAAGAGATATAAGTGAACCTTAATTTTGAATTTTGCTAAAAATTTTAGATTTTTATGATTAATTATACTAGCTACTTTAATTAATCGGTACATAAATGTCTATTGTCAGTAATAATATTAAATATCTTCGTCGTTTAAATGGTTTAACGCAAGAACAATTTGCTCGAAGAATTGGCATAAAGCGTTCATTATTAGGTGCTTATGAAGAAGCTCGTGCAAATCCTAACTTAGATAACTTAAAAGTAATTGCTTCTACCTTTGGTGTAAGTGTTGATAATTTGATAAAACAAGATATTCGCAGATTAAAAGACACGCCTGATTTAACTTTTAATTTTACACCAAAAACCACCGAACCCGAAATTGAGAGAGAAGATGAACCAACGTTCAGGCAACCCAAGTCGCAACCAAAACCAATTAGCGAACTGCTTAATTCGGTTAATAATTTTGCCCAAGCAACCTCAGTTTTTAGCTCTGTTACTACTGGAATTAACTTGGTTTCGCAGCGAGTGATGCTTAAAAAAACGATGCCTTATCAGCCCAGTGTTTTGCCAAATACTTCATCAAAGCCCTTGTCGTTTAATAATGCGTATGAAAATTCAAATTCACAAAAGATTGATAATCAATTAAATAGCTCAAAAAGACATATTCAATTAGTACAAAAAAATCAATTTTTAGATTATTTAGTTCATTTTCAGAATATAAATTTTTTAAAGTCATTAACCGAATTTCAAATTCCGTTTCTCCCCTCGGGCGAGTATCGAGCCTTTGAGGCAACGGCTGATTTTTCATTTGAAAACTCGATATTAATTGGGTCGTTTATTAAAAATTGGTTCGAGATTTTAGATGGAAAAAATTATGTATTAATTACTAAATCGCAGGGCATTATTTACCGAAAGGTATATAATCAAGTAAAAAATAAAGGAGTTTTATTGGTTAGTTCTGATAATGCTACTATACCTTCAACACTAGAAATTTCGATAAAAGATATTTTGGAAGCCTGGGAAATACGAGCATTTATTAGCCAACAATTGCCCGAACCAAGTGTGTCATTTGATAAATTAAGCGATTTAGTAGAAGAACTTCGTTTTGAGGTAGAGAGAATTAAAAAATAAACATAGAAAATGGAATCAATTACTGGGCATATAAATGTTCTCTTTGTGTGTCTTGGCAATATTTGTCGCTCGCCATTGGCAGAAGGTACTTTTAAAGAAATGGTTTCTGAGCATAATCTTGCTGATAAAATTTCTTGCGATTCGGCAGGTACGGCTGGTTACCATATTGGCAAAATGCCCGACCATCGTTCTATTGAAGTGGCAGCAGAGCATGGTATAAAATTAACGCACTTAGGAAGAAAATTGAGTATCGCTGATTTCGATAAATTTCAGCATATTGTGGTAATGGATAGCGAAAATTTTGAGGGAATTCATAATCTTTATCATGCCACAAAACACGCTCCGCCACCTGCCGAAAAACTTTTTATGCTCGGCGATTATGACCCTTTGCGTGAAACCAAAGAACCCGCTTCTATTCCTGACCCTTTTTATGGCGATAAAAAAGATTTTGAAAATGTTTATCAACAAATTTGGCGAAGCAATGAGGAACTTTTGAAGTATTTTATTGAAAAATACCAGTTTTAGTAAGTAGTCGATAGCTATATAGTTATGCGTCATGCTACAAACTGAAAACCTAACCAACTAAGAATTGAAAAAATTAGATTATGTAGACTCGTTAAGAGGGGTAGCTATTTTAGGTGTTATAATGGTGCATGTAAATCAATACGGAACTCCTTATGTACATAATATTATTGAAGGAATTATTGGCGAAGACATTATTGTAAGGATTATTGACGAAGGGGCTAGAGGAGTCCAGTTATTTTACCTTGCAAGTGCATTTACTTTATTTCTTTCATTTAAAAACCGATTAGCTAAAGAAAAATCACCTATCAGAAACTTTTTTTTGAGGAGGTTTTTCAGAATTGCTCCTATGTATTATTTAGGAATTGCTTATTATTTATATCAAGACGGTTTTGGCCCAAGATATTGGCTTGGAAACGAAACAAAAATTACTGTTTCTAATATTTTTTCAAATTTTACATTCTTGAATGGATTTTACCCTTATTGGATTAATAGCTTAGTTCCCGGTGGGTGGTCAATAGGTGTTGAAATGACATTTTATGCTGTATTGCCCTTTATATTAAAAAAAATAAAAACTTTAAACCAGGTGTTTAATTTATTCATGTTAAGTCTACTATTGAGGTTCGTCCTCGACTTTTTGTTTAACAAATTTCACCTAATTAGCGATGGTAATTTATGAGGCCAGTATCTACATTTTTATTTTCCAAGCCAATTGCCCGTTTTCTGTTTAGGAGTGTTAATGTATTTTATAATTATAGAGGACGAAAGTATAAAAACTATTTCAGGTAAATCAATTTTAATATTTAGTGGGCTTGTATTTGCTCAATTAATGACAGGAATTCAATTTATTTTTCCAAATCATATTCTTTTTAGTATTGGATTTTTACTTTTGGGATTTTCTCTTAGTAAATTTCGATTTAGATTAATTGTAAATCCAATTGTAAGCTACATTGGCAAAATTAGTTTTAGTATGTATTTAGTGCATTTTGCTGTCTTACACTGGCTGACACATTTTAATTTTATAGACTATTTCCACAGTGGAACATTAAATTATTTTACAAGATTTTCTATTGTTTCTGTTTTGACTATTTTTGTATCCAGTATATCATATAGGTTAATAGAAGTTCCATTTCAAGAGATAGGTAAAAGAATAATACATAAGCTTGAAAAAAGTACAAACGCAGAATGACGGATTCAGTGCAAAATTCAACAACAGTTCTTCAATTGAATCTTTGTTTAAAACGCATCATTTGTGCTTCTTTTTTCGCCAATTTACCAAGTTTCAAAACGCTTTGATTTGTTTGTAAGTTGCTTATTATCAATAAATTACATCTAAGATGTTGTTCTAAAACACTATCATTAATTTTATACACGTACTTACATAGCCCATGAATTACATAGCACTTTCCTTACAAACCGAACCCGATTTTATAGAAATATTACTAGCCGAATTAGCCGAAATTGGTTTTGAATCATTCACCGAAAACGAAGAAAGTTTAGAAGGCTTTATCCAAAAGCAACTTTTTGACGAAACTGCTACAAAAAATCTCCTAGAAAAATATGCAAATCTTACGCCAATAAGCTACTCGATAAAAGAAATTGAGAAACAAAATTGGAACGCTACGTGGGAGAAAAGCTATCAGCCCATTACGATTGGAAATGATATTTTGGTACGGGCTACTTTTCATGAGCCACAACCCGATTTTCCTCATGAAATTATTATTACGCCCAAAATGTCGTTTGGAACGGGGCATCATGAAACTACTTCGATGATTCTAGCCTTGCAATTAGGCATTAATCATCAACAGAAAAAAGTACTAGATATTGGTTGTGGAACAGGTATTTTGGCCATTATGGCAGCCAAACTAGGAGCATCTTCGGTGGTAGCTTTTGATATTGATGAATGGTCGGTTGAGAATACCAAAGAAAATATTGAGCTAAATAATACGCCAGTTATAAGCGTTCGGCAAGGCACTATTGATGATGAACCAAAAGAAAATTATGATATTCTGTTAGCCAACATAAATCGCAACATTTTACTAGCTCAAATACCTGTTTATAAGCACTTTATGAAAGAAAAAAGCTATTTGTTAGTTAGCGGTTTTTATGAGCATGATGCCGTAGATATTGTAGCAATAGCAGCAACAGTTGGCTTAAAAAAAGTAAAGCAATTAACCAAAAATCAATGGGCATCTATTATTTTTGAAGCATAATCAAATTAATCAATCATGTAAATCTTGCAAATCAAGATAATCATGGTATAATTGGGATTTTGCTATAAAAAGTCAAGATTTTTGCTTAATTTTGGGGCTTATACAATATTTTCACCCTAATTAAAGTTAAATAATAGTCGTAGTTGGATAGTGTTGTTGAAGCCCTGTTTTTTGGGCATTTTTAGACGATTATTTACCATTTTTCCCGAATGAAAAAATCTTTTTTTTATACATATATTGCTTTTTTATTGTTTTTGTTGAGTAGCTTTTTTTATCAAACAATTGCCACTCCGAGAACTAAAAAAATGCCTAATTCTCCTCTATCTATTCATCAAGTAGATACACTAATTTCTGCACCAATTGCCCTAACTATTGGGTCTATTAAGCTGAATACCAATGAGTTAAAGCAAGCCATTGAGCAAGTTTCGCTTGATGACACATTGGTTGGTAAAGCCGCCTTAGAACAGGTTATTTTTAATAAGCAACTTTTACAAGAAGCAATTAAAAAAGGCTATCAAAATGCAGATTATGAAGAAGAATTAAATGCCTATCATGATTTATTAGCCGATGCCTATTTGACCGATAGCACTACGATTAAGTATCTTTTAAAGGAAACTTATGAATTTATGAAGCAAGAAGTAAAAGCGGCACATATTATGTATGAACTGCCCGAATTTGCCGAACCCAAAGATACTGCTGCAATATATTATAAACTACTAGATATTCGTAATAAAGCTTTTGCAGGCGAAGACTTTGGTAAACTTGCTCTACGTTATTCGCAAGATAAATTTACGAACACTATTGGGGGGAATTTAGGGTGGTTTACTGCTCTAAAACTAGAATATCCGCTCGAAAAAGCAGCCTTTCAGTTGCCAATTAGTCAAATTTCTATGCCGATTCGTAGTAAAAATGGGTATCATTTAATGAAAGTTCTAGAAAAACGCTTTTATAGTGGAGAAGTTCAGGTAAAACATTTAATGAAAATTTTATTGCCTAATTCGCCAGATTCTAGTAAAGTAAAAGCAGAAATAGATTCGTTATATATTGTTCTGAAAGCAGGAGCTAATTTTGATGAAGTATGCCAAAAATACTCTGATGATAGACGCACTAAAAATTTGGGTGGCTTATTACCAAAATTTGCCGTTGGTAAACGAGAAGAAAATTTTGAAAAAACAGCTTTTTCGTTGAAAGAAAACGAAATTTCAATGCCTGTAAGAACGTCCGCTGGTTGGCATATTTTGAAATTAGTAAAGATGTTTCCCTTAGAAAGCTATGAAGCGTTATTGCCAAAATTGCAAGAAAAAGTAACTACTGATTCTCGTGGAGAATTAGTAAAAGAAAATACCATCAAGCAGTTGAAACGCCGTAATAATTTTTTAGAAAATCAACAAATTGCTAATTTAGCTAGGCAATATGCCGAAAAGTTGCCGAATTTGCCTGCTGATACCTTGTTGGGAAAAACTATTTTTTCATTGAATTTGGGCAATCCTTCGCAACAATTGTATAAAGTTAAAGCATTTTTAGACTTTGCAACCCTAAACCAACCTGCCAAAAATAAACTAACGAACAGTGCCGAAAAAATTTCTTCAATAAATTTGTACAATAAATTTGTAAATAATTCGGTAAAAAAATACGCTTCGGAAAAATTAGAAAATCAAAATGCTGAATTTAAAACGATAATGAATGAATATCGAAATGATTTATTAACCACTCGTGTGATGAATGAACGAGTTTTTGATAAATCGGTTTCAGATACAACCTCACAACGAATTTATTATAACCAACATCTTGGCGAATATGCTGTTCCTGAAAGAGCCTTTGCTACGATTATTTCTACTACTGATGTAAAGTTTTTACAACAAATTAAGGAAATTTTGGCAAAAGGAACTCCTTATCAATTAAAAAGAGGAATTCAGCCAATTATTTATGATAAATTTGCAAGCGATTTAACTTCCGACCATAAAAAGCGTTTGTTAGGACTTTTGGCAATTATGCGAAAACAAGCAGATTATGTGGTTGAAATAAGTGGCAATGCTGATGAAAGTGAAAGTGATAGTACATCAACGATGCGTTTGAAAAAAGTTCGAGATTTTTTAGTGCTTAATGGCTTGCCAATTACGAGAATTATGGAAAATGATTTTCAGAAAACGAAACCAGAATCTGAAAGCGATTGGACGCAAAATGCTCGGGTAAATTTTCAGTTTTTTAGTACTTCAAAGGAAGATTTAGAAAAAACCTTGAATGTAAAAAAAACTGATGCCGTTTCGATAAAAGAAGGCTATTTTAGAAAAGGGGATAACGCTCTACTAGATGCAGTTTGGGAAAAAGGGGTGAAGAAATTTGACAAAAATGGCAGAGTAATTGAAATAACAATTGATAGAATTGAACCTGCTAGAAATAAAACTATCAGAGAGGCTAGGGGAGAAGTAATAAAAGGATATCAGGCAGTTTTAGAGCAAAAGTTTAAGGAGGAACTAACTCTTAAATACCCTGTAAAAATGAATGAAGTTGAGATTAGAAAAATTAATATTAAATGGTAATGCTAAAATTGCAAATGCTAAATGGTGGAAATTTAGCATTTACAATTTTAGCATTTAGCATACACATTAAAAAAATAAGGTTATTATGCCCAAGAATTTGTTAAACCAAACCATGAAAAAAACGTCTTTTAGTCTTTTATTTTTCCTTAGTTCTATTTTGTCATTCGGGCAGTTGAGAATTGACTCTGCTCGTATCAAAAATATTGATAGAATAGTTGCCAAAGTAGATAATTACATTATTCTTCGGTCGGAAGTTGAGCAACTGGTTTTGCGTGCTATGCAAGATAAACAAGCAGGAGCAATGACCAACTGCCAAGCACTAGAAAGTTTGATTATCAATAAAATGCTGGTGGCAAAAGCAGAAATTGACTCGGTAATTGTAGATGATAAGCAAATTCAATCGACCTTAGATGGCAAAATGAAAGAAATGGTTAGGATTTATGGCAACGAAAAAAATATTGTTCAACAATTTGGAAAGTCGCTTGAAACCTTAAAAAGTGAAGTAAGAAACCAAGTAAAAGAGCAGATGTCGGCTCAAAAAATGCAAGGTAAAATTACGGAAGATATTAAAAATCCAACACCGAGCGAAGTCAAAAAATTCTTTAAGGCATTGCCACAAGATAGTTTGCCGTTGTTGCCTGCCGATGTAGAAATTTCGCATATTGTGCGTTTTGCCAAAGTTACCAAGGCTCAAAAAGCAGAATTAGTACAACGTTTATTGGGTTATAAAAAGAGGGTAGAAGCAGGCGAAAAATTTGAAGATTTAGCCAAAGAATATTCCGAAGATTTAGGCTCACGTCCTACGGGCGGAGATTTAGGTTGGGCAAAACGTGGGCAAATGGTGCCACCTTTCGAGGCGGCGGCAATGAAATTGAAGCCCAATGAAATGTCGTCAGTAATTGAGTCAGATTTTGGTTTTCACTTAATTTATCAAGTAGATATTCGTGGACAAGAATATCATGCCAAGCATATTTTGCTTCGCCCAGATTATAATCGTTTAGATTTAGCTGAACCAATACATTATTTAGACAGTCTTCGCAAAGAAATTGTAAAAGATAGTATAAAATTTGAGAAAGCTGCCAAAGAATATTCGGAAGATAAAAACACGCAAGAAACCTACGGAGCATTATTAAATCCACAAACAGGAACCACTCGTTTAGCCCTCGACCAAACTATGGAGCCAACCTTGTATTTTACCCTAGATTCTATGCAAGTTGGCACGATTACTGCACCGCTTTCATATAGAAGTGAGGACGGAAAAACAGGAGCAAGATTAATTTATTTTAAGAAAAAATATGCTCCGCACATTATTAGTTTAGAGAACGATTATCAGAATATTTCTGAAATTGTGCTAGCAAATAAAAAAAATAAAGCCATTGATGTATGGTTTAGAAATTCAACAAAAGATGTTTTCATTAAAATTGACCCCGAATACGAAGGGTGCGATATTTTTGGAAAAACAAGAGAAAAAAGTCAGTAATTATTTATATATGATGTATGATTATTATATATGATGTAATTTTATACACCATGAATAATAATCATACATCATATATTATACATCATATATAATATAACCGTGGTAAATTTCAATTCAGATGTTGAGGCA
Organism: Lepidostoma basale; assembly: GCA_022606425.2. Lineage (NCBI taxonomy): Eukaryota > Metazoa > Arthropoda > Insecta > Trichoptera > Lepidostomatidae > Lepidostoma > Lepidostoma basale. The sequence goes on along the minus strand of JAHDVF020000895.1, from coordinate 2,048 downwards.
GCAGATGCCCTTAAAAGTACATTCGATAAATTAACAAAGGAGATAGGACAAGTAATTATTGGGCAGGAAGAAACTGTGCGATTATTATTAACCGCCATTTTTTGTCAAGGACATTGCCTGTTGGTGGGCGTGCCAGGATTGGCAAAAACCTTGTTGGTACAAACCATTGCGTCGGCACTAGATTTGAATTTTAATAGAATTCAATTTACGCCCGATTTAATGCCTTCCGATATTTTGGGTGCAGAAACCTTGGATAATGACCGAAATTTTAAGTTTATCAAGGGGGCAATTTTTGCTAATATCGTTTTAGCCGATGAAATTAATAGAACGCCGCCCAAAACGCAATCGGCATTATTAGAAGCCATGCAAGAATATTCGGTAACGGTGGCAGGCGTTAGGCATCAGTTGTCGAAACCTTTTTTTGTATTGGCTACTCAAAATCCTATTGAGCAAGAAGGAACATACCCATTGCCAGAAGCCCAACTCGACCGATTTATGTTTATGGTTAATTTAGATTATCCATCATATAAAGCCGAGTTAGAAATTGTAAAAAATACAACCTCTGACAAGAAAAAAATGGTTAATAAAGTAGTTACTGGCGAAGAAATTTTATTTTATCAGCAATTAATCAGAAAAGTTCCTGTGCCTGATAATGTAATAGAATATGCCGTAAGTTTGGTGCATAAAACTCGCCCAAATACCGAGTTAGCATCAGCCGAAGCCAATAAATTTTTGGAGTGGGGAGCAGGGCCACGAGCATCACAAAATTTAATTTTGGCAGCCAAATGCAACGCCTTAATTAACGGCAAATATTCGCCAGATATTGAAGACGTAAAAGCAGTAGCCTTTGCGGTGCTTCGTCATAGAATTGTTAGGAATTTTAAGGCAGAAGCCGAAGGGATTTCTGCGGAAAATATTATTGCTAGGATATTGTAAAACAAAGAAATTTAAACTAAAAGGCAACATTTTGTATGAAAATGTTGCCTTTTAGTTTAAATTAAGCCCAAGCATTAAACCCAGCCAAGCCTTATGCTGATATATCCAAAATTTATTATTTTTATCTAAAAGATTATCAAAACCCACACTTAGCCCAATCGTTAATTTATTAATTGCTATAATTCCTGCAACGCCTTTTTGCAATACAATTCCGTCATATTCTTCCGAAATTCCGCTATCTGTTGTCGTTGGATTCATGGCAGTATTGCTAACCCCCAAAAACAAACCACCACTAAAACCAAAATGATTTAATTGTCGCTCATAATTTTCTAAGGGCGTTTTTGTATAATAAATTTGGTAAACATCGGTTCTATAACCTACATATAAATTACCATTAAAATTACTATTTAGCTGAATAGGTACTGTATTCGTTACGGCAGGTCTTATTTTGAAAAATGCCGTTAGAATATCCAAATCTAACGAAGGCTTAATTAAGTGTTGTTTTGTAGTGAAATAAGTAGTTGCTTGTGCTGGAAGGCTTGTCGAAATTTTATTTTGTAAATTATACAACATAATACTATCAGCATTATTTTTGACATAGCAATTATATTTTTTTTCTTCAATTCTCAATTTATATTTTCCATCGGCTAGTTCATATTTTGCATTATTTTTTAAGGTTGCACAACTTGTTAGCACACCAACAAGAGAAAAAAGATAGATATAAATTTTTAACATAATTCTTAAATTATTTTTTTTCGTTTAAACCAAAGGTAAATAATAAAAGCAATAACCACCAGTGTGTAAAAATAGCCATATTGCCATTTTAGCTCAGGCATATTTTCAAAATTCATGCCATAAAGACCCGCTAAAAAAGTTAAGGGTAAGAAAAATGCCGAAAAAATCGTTAATAATTTCATCACATCATTACTTTTTTGGGCATTTACCGATAAATAGGTATTTAATAAATTATTTGAATTTTCTAAAACCTCGTCATAACTCAACACTAAACTCAATAATTTATCTTTAATATCTTGCAAAGCAGTTTTTGAAGTATCACTAATTTCAATCTGATTAACTACATTTTGTGTAATCTGCAAAAGTTTTTTAGTAAT
>JAHDVF020000894.1:0-125771 GCA_022606425.2 Lepidostoma basale | reverse complement strand
CTATTGTTTCCTATAGATAAACAACGTTTATCAGTTTAGTTCTTGAAGTTAATAGACAATATCTACCCACTGATAAGATTGACAAACATGTATGTCTATATATAACAGAATGATTAATACATACGCAATTTATTTATTTATTGTAACTTAGAATATATAAGACTATCATAAGACCGGTAGTCACCTACGGCTGTGAGACATGGTCCCTAACGCAGAGAGAGGAAGGCAGGCTGGTATTTTTTGAAAGGTTGAAACTGAGGAAAAAATTTGGACCCGCGCTGGAGGATGGGACTTACAGAATTAAAAGAAACCTTGAACCTGAATAACTATTATAATTAACCAGGAAACAGTAATGAGATTCTGTAAGTCTCAACGCCTACGGTGGGCTGGCCATGTGGAAAGAATGCCAGAGGATAGAACACCACAAATTATATCCAGATGGGTGCCCCGCGAAAAGAGACCGAGAGGCCGACCGAGGAAAAGATGGGCGGATTGCGTGGAAGAAGATTGGGAGAAAATGGAAGGAGCTGGAGAATGGAGAGAGATGGCCAGAGACAGAAGTCAGTGGAGAACCGTTGTGGGGGAGGCCAAGTCCCACGCCGGGATGTAGCGCCGAGAAATGAATGAATGAGTGATTGTAACTAAATGACGATTAAAACGCCTGGGGTTCGATTTTAATTTGAAACATATTCCAGAAATTTTAGTCAACCGTTTCCAACAATATTTAAAAAAATATTGTTATTAATGTTTTGTGGTAATAAATATCTTCAAAATGTAAGCACACACATAAAAAATCACGTGTACAAATTTTATATAGTCAATTTGTGTATATGACCAATTAGTGATTCAATTAATCAAATGTGTAGGTGCTATTTCCATCTTAGATATGCATTAAAAATAATGATAGAACGAATTTACAGTACACAATTAAAATCTATAAATGTTTTTTGATAATTGTACATGTACAAACAATATTGCTATGAAAACAATATATACGAGTATCTCTGAACGCCGAAAATTTTATAGGAATAGTTGGAGCATCCTAATCGATGTCATTAATACTTTTATATTGACAGTAGTATTAGGTCCTTACATATGAAATTGGCGTTTTGTATGGGAGGAACATAAAGTTGATTTTTTTTTAAATAATATGTTTATTTAATCAAAGTATGTACCATTGTTATCTATGCACTTTTGCCATCTCATAGGTAGTTCATCGATCCCTTTACTAAAAAAAACATTCGGACGGGAATCAATAAAATCTTTGAAGTCGGTTTGGACTGCCCCATCGGAGTTGAATTTTTCCCTTGCAAGAAGTTATCGAAATTTCGAAAAAAATAGTAATCTGTTGGGGCAAGGTCCGGAAAGTACGGTGGATGTCTTAGACATTCCAATTGAAGCTCTTCTAATTTGGTAGCCGTCTGTTGTGCAGTGTGTGGTCTAGCGTTATCATGAAGCAGCAGTGGCCTAGAGCGATTAACCAGCCTCGGTTGTTTAGCAGCTAGCTTTTCCATCATGGTTTGCAGTTACTGACAATAGACATCTGCCGTAATCGTCTGGCCAAATTTAAGAAAGCTGTAGTGAACGACACCAGCACTAGTCCACCAAACGCTCACAAGTAACTTTTTTGGAGTCAATTTTCGCTTGGGACATGGTTTGGCTGGTTCGGCGGGGTTCAGCCATTGCGATGAGCGCTTCCGATTATCATACAGGATCCACTTTTCATCACAGGTAATGATTCGATTCAAAATCCCTTCATTATTGTGCCGGTTGAGTAATGCAACGCAGCAGTAAACGCGCGTTTGTTGATTTGCTTCACTCAATTCGTGAGGTACCCACCTTTCAAGCTTTTCACCTTCCCAATTTGCTTCAAGTGGATTAAAACAGTTTTATCACTAACACCGCAGCCTGCAGCTAACTCGGACGTGGTTTGCGATGGACCCGCTTCCACAATAGCCTTCAATTCTTCATTATCAACTTTGGTCTCCGGCCGTCCACGGAGCTTGTTCTGCAGGTCAAAATTTCCAGAACGAAAACGTTGGAACCAAAAACGCACTGTGTTTTCTTTTGCGGCACCGTCGCCATACACATCATTAATCCTTCGAGCCGTTTCTGCAGCACTGGTGCCACGGTGGAACTCGTACTCGTAAATAACGCGATATTTCAAGTTTTCCATTTTGTAAACTGAGTGACGCAAAGAAAAAAAACATTTGAGGAAAAAACAAATGGATTATAATTTTCGAAACACAAATACTTGAGTAAATAGCCGTATAAATTTGAATTTGGAATTCCTTACCAAAGAGAAGATATTTGAGATCAAAGTTGCCAGTACGGCAAAACGCCAATTTCATATGTAAGGACCTATTATTCTACTGAAGTAAAAATAATTGTAAATAGACAATTGTATAAACAATTAAAAACACGTGATATTAAATTATTTTTTTAAACTATTTTCAAGTGGCATAAATGAAAAGTATTTATTTTTATCGTTATTAATGTTACATATAATAATTATTTCTTCTGTTATTACTTGTTTTAATACATATGTAAAAAATATGGTCGCATATTTGGCCCTACTTATTGTTAGTTATTTCTTTTTGTAACGAAAAATCGCTGTTCCTTAACCCAAATACGTAAATAATATTTAATGCTGATGACGACCTTCGTGGCAGAGTGGTAAGAGCTCTGATTCCCATTCCGAAGGTTCTGGGTTCGATTCCCGGCGATGGCAGTGTGATTGTCACATTGTCTTTGGTCTGGCGTAGTATTCACGTGACAATAAAATGGCAATAGATTGGCTACCTGTCACATGTTACGAGAATCAATATATCAGCTTAAAAAAAATGTATACTGTAATTGGGTTCAAGAAACCTGTTGTATACGTAAAAAAAAAAAAAAAAAAAAAAAAAAAAAAAAAAAAAAAAAAAAAAAAAAAAAAAAAAAAAAAAAAAAAAAAAACGCCCGATTTCTAGAATTTTTATTATATTTCATAGGAGTGGAATATTTTGCCATACTAGGACACTTTCAAATATAATAAAATTTAAAGAAAACTGACGTTTTAATCAATATTTCGTTTTATAGCATTCAAGAAGCAATAAATAAACCAATATACTTATTGACATTGTTGCAATATTGTGAATATGAATCTCAAATGCATAGAGAATGCATTTGAGATTCATATTTATGAAATATACGATAATATCAGCGTTGTGTAACCCATAAAAATATGGAGACTACGCTGGTTGGATGATGTTCAGCACATAAGTGAGGAAGATCCGGTAAATGGTTAGAAGATTCAATGTGACACAGAAATATAGAATAAAGCTGCTTAGGCTGAATCAAATCAATCAAATATTAATGTCAGCCACGTGACAAGTCGGAGAAATCGACGTGCCTGCATGATAAGATGTACGAATGTTGAGATGTTGAGAAAACGAGAGAAGTATGTCCGGAAAGGAATGTGGTGGTCCATTCATTCTGCCTACCCCTTTGGAAAGACGACGTGATGATTATTTTTTACCTATGGATGACTGAAACACCCTGGGAAACTAGCCTGGGTATTAACCGCAGTTTATTAGCGATGGAGGCGGCTCCAGTAGGCAACCTTTATCCATCCCGTTGGGTAAAACAATTGATTGCTCAATCTCAAATATTATTATAAAATCCTCAATCAATAACCATTGAAAACTATAAAATAACATTTTCCCCTTTTAAAATATAATAAATATTTTGTCGTAACCTTCCAATTATTAAAAATAAAAATAAAAAAAAAATAAAAATAAAAAAAAAAATCTGAGATTATGTATGTATATTGTATAAACAATATCCTATTTATTGATCACTAAATATGTAGTAAGTATTTTATGTATTTTTTTTCTGATAAAAAATTCTTCGCGACGAGTTCAAAACATCATCAAAATTCAACAACAAAACAATATGTGACATCTCAATAAAGTCGTACGAAAAACTAGAACTATAAAATGGCTACAAATACTCCAAACCGTATTCCATAAAGCGAGAAGTGTGGACACCATATGGCGAACAGTTCGCGGGTAATTGACCCCACTGCAACTAATGGTACCTAGCACACACATACGCATATGTATTATACAATATACAAATAGTGATTATTCATGTTGCACTAAGGACCGTTATTCTGCAGTATCCAACTGAAGAAATTACTAAAGAAGTGTATTCTTTGTATAAATGCGGATGTTTTGTATGAAGTATCGATTAACGCTCATTGTAAATTATTCAATTGCTTCCGTGAAAACCGTGTAAATAACTTTTAAAAATGGTGGTAACGAAATAAGTTATGCGATCTTTAAACCCTTGCATGCTCTGAAGATATTAGACTATTGATTATTAGGTGTAGAAACGTAAAAAGGATCAACGTGTTACCGATACGGAAAAACTTTTCTAAATACAATTCAAAATCTGAAACATTTTCATCGCAGTTGTAATTAATTCATTGGTGAACCAATTATAAGTGCTTGTTTCAATGGGTTTAGGCGTGAAAAGGACGGCTGTATGATTACATTACTTGCCATGGTGCTAAAAATAAACGCCTTTCAAATGAAATGCGTAAATTTAGAAAATCAGTTCTTAATCGCGTGTGTATGAAACGTAATCTTTATTTCGTTTAATACTTGTCTATTTTAAAGCAGTGTTTGCATCGCAAATATAGTCCAAAATAATCTGTAGAAGCGAGAAAGGAGATGTAATTTGGGTTGGTTTATATAGCAAGGTAATTTTCAGCCATTGCCAGTTTGACAGATAACCTCGTTCGTTCCGGACCGCGCGCGCATCGCGTGTAGAATTCGCATCGTGCGGTGTTAGTGACTTAACGAAAACTTTTAAAGCGAGTGTTTGTGTCGTGAAAAAGTGAAAATGACGGCGGATCTTCGTAAAAAGAAGGCCCAACAGGCGTCGGTCTCTCCCCGTAAGAGACTAACCTTATATTAAAGTATTTTTACTAATTTTGCTTGCTTTTAAAGTGGTGCAAACAATCTTGGCTAGGCGTTTGTTATTGTTCTGCCAATTGAGCGAATTCTCGTCCATCATAACAAAGTGATAACAGCGCTACAGATAAAACAGAATTATTTCATGACGCAGGTTTTATGATTGTGAATATTTTTACAATTACATTTGCGTAGATAAAATTTATAATCATAAAGGAATAATGTAAATGATTTTTTTACTTACTAGGAAATACTATTTTATTTTTAAGTGGAAAATAAATTTAATTTGGTTTGCAGACACCTCTCAATATTACATAATTTTTATTATACATAAAAAAATCATCTGATTTTTTAATAAACGGAATAATTTAGTGAAAAACTTTGCTGAGCGTAAGGATGTAAAATAGTGTCAGTCTTATTCTGAGTTTTAGTCTGAGCTACATTTTACACTACGGAATAATTCTCAATCTTATTTCTTTTGGAAATCATATAAAATAAAATATATTTTTGTTCATAAGTTCTAATAACTGAATAATAATAGCGCACATACTCTTGCAAGTTGTTTTAACGACTCTATATAGTTCACAATTATTAACACAATACAAACTCGGGCGTATAATAAATATATTAATTATATATTTATTAAAATAATAAATGTCGGGCACGTAGGAAGTCGGAAAAATCGACGTGCGTACATGACACGATGTGTGAATTTTGAGGAGGTCCATTATTACTGTCTACCCATTCGGGGAGATGACGGCGTTGTGGTTAGTTAGTTAGTTAGATTTTAAAAAATCGTACCCGTTTCAAAGTTGTAAACGTTATTTTTTGTTCACAGAGGATCGATTGTATAATGCTGGGAAAGTACAAGGAAATGCATCAAAATCTACATTAGTATCCGCATTATTCAGCGTGCTTGTTGTGATTGCTTCTGCTCTCATTGGATTCACTGCAGCAAGAAATTCCCTAACATGGTAAGCGTATATACTATACATTCCATTTATGTAAACGACGTAAACGAAACTAGAAATAAGACCGAGGAAAACGTGGCACCATCAAATCAATCCAATATTAAATGTCGGCCACGTGAGGAGTCGAAGAAATCGACGTGCGTGCAGACACGATGTATGATTGTTGAGGAATCAAGAGAAGTGTGTCAGGAAAGAGGCGGTCTATTCTTTGTTCTACCCCTTCAGGGAGACGGCGTGATGTTAAGTTAGTAAGTTGATAAGCATATTGTGTATGAAATTTCAAAGCAAAACGGAGAAGGAATACCTTCTGATTTTTTCATTTTACATACTTATATAGAAATCGGACAATTTGATAACAAAGTACTATAATTTTTTTTTTTAAATATTGAAATAAATTTCTACGTATTTCGCCCTCCACTTTGTGATTATACAACATACAAAAACATGTCTGCTTATTTTTAAGATAAAGTGTGTAAAGCGTTATTAATTTATAAAAAAATTGTAGTCAATGGCAAATATTTTTAGTTTTAAAGAACGATACAACTATTTGTCCATAATTCATAATAATCACTTGAAAACTTAGGTGGGTCATAACATTAATGTTATGAACACAGTGTTAACAAAATGATAGGAATTTCGAATCACGTAAAATTTATATAAAGCAACAGATCGAATTTTCACATATGCTAATGCATATATTTCAATATTCAATCATATAAGCAAAGACATTTTTCATTGTGTGTAAATACGAACATACGGTTGTGGACACAAATGATACCATAAACCATAATTTAATGTAAAATAATTCTTATCACGTGTTTTAAGTTAAAAGTCTTTGTAAAAACATATTCACACTATAAATAAAAATGTATTTTCTCATGTTTTTATAATGCTATATTTCTAACTAATCTAAACAAATAATACGACATTGAGTTAAAAATATTAAAATATGTAAAATATTATATGGCCATCAAGGGATGTGATTTTTTGTGTTCTAGTGGTAAAAATTAAGATAAATAGTTAATGTCTTGATATAAAAAAAATATATTCGTACCTATTCGTTTTAATCAAACACACATCGATTTATTAAAATGGATTTGAAATAAAAAATAGGTTCGTTTGAATATGTAATCAAATATAAGACAATACATCATACATACATTACCATCGTCACACAATCCAAACATCCATTCAAAATATCGAATTCATTAACAGTTTTTTTTTATCTTAATGATTATCCACGTTTTATTTCAAAATAAATAAACCATTATTCATATCTGTGAAAACGACAATGAGGTTTTTCGGAATCACTAATTGAATTTATTTTACATAAATATGTTGAATATATTTTTAACGTAATATGAATTTCCAAAAGGTACGTAAATTTGTATCTTCTTTCAGGTTCTCCAAGATTGTTAATTGTTTTTAATATATATTTAAAAAATCAAATATTCAATGTTTGTGCCGAAATTTCTCAATACTGAATTACAATTTTTGATGTTATAATATATGTAAAATCCCTGACAGACTGCAAAAAATATAAATAAATATATATTTTTATTTATACGTTGAGAAAAGAAGTAAAAAAATATTAATTTCATTTATTAAGGTAACAATACACATTTTTAAATCATAATTGTAAACACATTTCCCCGATGTGTTACCCCTACGATTTTTTTTTACACTATTTCAGTTTTGAATTTATATCCCAATTTGTTAAATATTTAATATGATACAATGATACACACATTATCCATCAAGAAGAAAATTAATCCACATAATTATTAATCTATAAACATCAGCAACGCGCGCAAAACCGTTTAAATTAATTATAATAAACTTAGGAATTAAAATAAAAAAGAAATGAATAATTACGAAAACATTTGTAATCTTTTATTTTTTGTTCCATGAATAACAATTAACTACTTTCACGAAACTTGTTTTGCCAACATTGTCTTTTTTATAAATAGCCACCGAGTGAAAACCGTTAAAATGTTGTTCATATCGACGATAGTGTGTATTTTGCCTATTCTTTGTTTAGAAAAACGATACAGGATAAATAAAATATTTCTATGATTTCTTATCGTCGAAATGAGAGCAAAGTTTGTATGATATGAACGCTAAAAGAGAAATTTATTTCTTATTGGCGGTTGTTGCGAATAATTTAATAAAGAAATATTTATACATAACGATTTTTATATGACAAATTTGACACTTTTCATACTTTTGCAATTCAGTGTTGATACTTTGACCGCATTTTGATGGTGTAAAATGTAAAATTATTGAAATGCTCTAACTAGTCTTTGGTAAAGGTCAGTCAATATGAGTAATTTTATTAAATAATACATTTTATATGAAATTCGTATCTCGTATACAAAAACTTTTTGGACCTGTTCAAATTGTAGGTACTAATTTTTATCCATTGCCTCGTTAGATAATCGACTTCCAAAATATATTTTAAATGTGTAATTGAATGTTTTCAATATTTAATTTGTTTGTTAGTAACATGTTCTATCTAAATACCAACGAGACATGTCGAATCTAGAAGACTAAAAAGTGGATAAAACTGTACAAATTAAAAAAAAATTAAAAACAATGTTTATTTATTTCTATTGATCATTCGTCAAATACACAGTTTTAGTACCTACCACCCAACTGGTACCAGTTCTATGTAGATATTTTTATGTATTATAATATATACAATCAGAATATAATATAATACAACAAAGTAATTGTTTGATAAACTTAAGGCTACACAATGTGGAATTCCACATTTTTTATCAATTAAACTAAAACGATGATGTAGGTGTAACGACTTCTCAACCTGTAGAGAAAACTAAACCCAGAGGTAAAAAAAACTGCGTTTTAATTCACAATTACAGAAAACAATATTAAGTCTAGCTCATCGTACTTTTAAATAAAATGCCTTAAATATTATCCTTCAGCGTTGTTACTGATTTTTTTTAAAATTGTATAATATACGTCACATAAATCTTGGGGGATATTGAAAGAAGGGTTGGGGCAGGCAACAAAGTGAATGGTGCACTTAAAGTTGTCATCGCAAACAAAAACCTATCCAAAAAAGCTAGAATGGCAGTGCACAATGGTGTTCTTCTACCGACCCTTATGTATGGAAGCGAAGCATGGAACTGGCAAAGAAGGATGAAAGTAGAATAAAAGCAGTAGAAATGAGATCTCTTAGACGAATGTGTGGATACTCTGTGTATTATAGAGTGTCGAATGAAATATAAGAAGTGAATGCGGTGCGAATGATGGTGTTATGAACAAAATAATGAAAGGATCATTAAGATGGTTTGGACATACGGAAAGAATGGTAAAAAAAATTATATGTTGACGATGTAAATGGAACCAGAAATAGAGGAAGACCGAGGAAAACGTGGCACGATCAAATAAATCAAATATTGAATGTCGGCCATGTGAGGAGTCAGAGAAATCGACGCGCGTGCATGACACGATGTATGAATGTTGATGAATCGAGAGAAATATGTCAGGAAAGAAAAGTGTGGCAGTCCATTCTTTCTGCCTACCCCTTCGAGGAGACGGCGTGATGGTTAGTTAGTTAGTTAGTTAGTTTTAAATATTTATTTATTCAGTTTAATTCAAAAAGAAATTCAGTATTAACACTAAATAATATTATAGGCAATGTATTATACGTAAGAGCATCGCTGTGGGTCGCCCATGATAAATTTATCAAAGTATACAATATAAAGGCAATGTGAAATATCGTCTAGATATTTCGAGTATTATTTTGTGCTGCAAATTTCAGACATAAGCTGGCTCACTCCTGTTGTATTACTAGTGAACGCAATATGCAAACTGCGTCCTAGATTATTTTATTACCGGTAACCTGCTGCGAACTCTAGGTACATATAATCAATTAATGTTTCATACGAGCCACCTTTACCAACGAGAAACAAACGTAAAATTTTATGAGTTATGCATATTGATCATTTTGCGTAAATATACATTACAGCATTCAATTACAATGGTATCCAATATCGCATAATAACATAATGTGTTGTTATAAGACATATTCAAATCAATAGATTCATCTAATTAACCGCCCTATCTTTGGGTTATTTTCCAAGAAACGTGCAAAAAACAAACAGGTTTTTTATTAACGAAGTTAATTATAAACTAATTTTATTTTTTTAAATTACGAAACGTCAAATACTCGGTCGCACACTTCGCCTGCCCCTTGTAAAACTATCATATTTATGAAGACTTGTACTCAAGTTTTGATGGCACACGCGCGTATCCCTAAAACTTTGTACATTTTAGGTACATTACTTTTTCTCAAGCCCGTACGTGATACGGCATATCGTAGAATGGTACAGTCAAAGTGAACGTATCACGTACGTTCAAATAGGTAGGGTGGTTAAAATACATTGCTATATGATGACGACAAAGAAACTTCTAGTTGCAAAGAAAATTTATTGTATATTTTTCAAATTATAATTATTACAATTAGCTTTGAGATGTATACTTTATAATATTTTATGTAACCTGATTTTTGACTGATCAAAAATTACTTATGCTAATCACCTAACATGATCGTATTAACCACCCTACGTATTTGAACGTACGTGATACGTTCACTTTGGCTGTGCCATTCTGCGCTATCCCGTATCACGTACGCGCTTGAGAAAAAGTAATGTACAAACTGTTAGGGATACGCGCGTGTGCCAACAACACTTGAGTAAAAGTCTTCATAAATATGATAGTTTTACAAGGAGCAGGGCGAAGTGTGCGGCCGAGTATTTGACGTTTCGTAATGTAAAAAAATAAAATTAATATATAATTAAATTTCATTAATAAAAAAAACTGCTTTTTTGCACGTTTCTCGGAAAATTACCCGAAGGTAGGGCGGTTAAGTATTAAATATTGATGAAAACGTTAATTTTCTCGGGAATTTATTATATTACATGGGAGTGGCATATCTCGCTTTTCTATGACATTATCAAATGTATAAAATATATACAATACTTAAAATAAATAAATAAATATCCTAGCAAGGTGAAACAGTCACTCCCATATAGGAAATAAAACAAGTGTTCTAGAAAAATTATTTCTTAATAAATATAAAACACTTCGTATGAAAGTTTTACACCGTTTTTCAAAAAATAATAAGGATGCTATCATTATTAGGTACAAATCTATTTTTTGTTATTGAAATTTCTTGAAGTAAATTATAAATAAAACCAATTTTGAAATTACTGTACAATAAGAATTTGTTTTTACTGTATAAATCAGACGAGAAAAACCGTGGAAAAAAATATTTTACTCTGGGGTCAGTCATTCGTAATAATTTTAACGCATTCTGGTTTATGTCTGGTTTAAACCAGAGATTACTTGTAACAATTGCCAATCAAGTTTAATACTGACGGTACATTCGTCAGCGCAAGTATAGTAGAACAAATTCTTAATTTAAAAAAATGCAATGGTATATTGCTACCGAAAACAGCGACGAAAAAACAATTAACGTGCTTTTGTTTATACTTGCGACATACTCGTATATAAATTCAAGAATTATGTAAAAAAAATCGTTTTATGTTAATTTATATAAAAAAATATATCACGACACATTCAAAGATACAATGAATACCTACATTCATAATGTATTATAATATCATACACAGATTTTTATTTAGCATTTCTGCTATCTAAAAGATAAAAGATCAGGAGTCAGAACGATTATGAAGCTAATTGTTCGAATAATCATTATTATTACCACTTTACAAACTCGTAGATATATGTAAAGTTGAATATTAATTATTGGAATATATCTCGGGAGAAAATGACGCGTACATAGATTATAATTATATCACAAACACTATAATAATTATTACCATTATAGGCTAACTTATTATTATATACCTATCATTATAGAGATTATTTACATACAGTCAATTAAAAGACTTACCAATAAGGAAGACAAAAATGTAACGCAAACAACATCAGATGTCTTCTAGAAACACAATTTTCTTCCACATCGTATTTGTTTTTTAACACAAAAATATATCCAATGAAACATTTAAAAACACTAAATAAGTTCAATACATTCTATTAAAACTTAAACCGACTCCGTTTATACGTGATAAGAACTCCGTTTTTATGGAACTAAGAATAACACACTATAAATTAAATAAATAAAAATAAACGCAATTATTACAAACAACACTTTGTCACAAAACAAAAGAAAAACAAAATCATTCATTGCAAGATCGTTTCTCGTGTTTTCAAAACATTTCAAATATGGAATATTTCATGTGATTGCTGTTAAGATCGCATCTAGTGGAAAAATATAGTTCCTTGGGACTTAATTATGTAAACAAATAATTTTACGAGTAAATTGTATGTTTCTTTTATATCTTATGAATATTTTTTTTAACTAATCATTACCTAACCTTTGTTATCATTACATTAAGTACTTATTTGCAAACTACCACGCTGTACCAATTACTGCAAAATATCACTGTGATGAATTGTCAAATATAAACATTGTTATCAGTAAAAATGGGGTAATAAACATTAAACATAATATTTCGGAAGTCATTTGTTCCATAGGTCACGATTCGGTGATTACAAAATAATTAGACCAAGGGCATTTATTGTCCTATCCATTGCGTTATGTCCGCGCCGAAAGAATTTAAAAAATATTAACCAATCTTGAACCCGAATTCGGTTACGTGTTTCCAATTACACGTTTGCTAATTAGATTCGAGTATGTTTCAAATAAGAGCCAATGGGATTGTTTCCTATAAAGAAAAATAATTTAAAAGTTAACTATCAAAGAATTACGCCAATAACGCAAATCAGGAAGCTGTTGATATATCAAGAGACATCTAGCGACCGATTTAATAAGTTGCATAATAATATAGGTAAGGTGTGTAGTAACAAAATATTCTGATTTAAGCACCCGTGAGACTGTCAGTAACGAGGACACTGATTTTTCACTTATTGATGAATTCAAATTATGTAAATTCAATAGATGGAATAGTAAATTCAAATAAGAAACATTACTATAGTTTTTTTTTTTACAGATTGTGCCTTATTTTATTTGACGTATTGGAACTGAATTCTCAAGAGTTTGTCGTGTTTGCCGTCTGGTGAAAAATACATTATTATTATTTACTTTGTTAAAACTCTTTACATCATTACAGCGCGAGCCAAATCAATGTAAAGGGTGAAAAATATAACATCAAAGGAAATAAACATATAACCATGTGAATAGAAATATGCCAGCTGATATGAATGAATGACAATCACACATTGAATTATTCAAGCATCTATGTCAGTGCATATCAATCAAAAATTGATACAATTATTTACCGTCTCCACGGGGCTTTACGTTGACAAAATAATTGTAAATTTAATTTCGGTTCTGACTGTTGGATTTAATTAAAATAATACGTTTTATTAAAATTTTAATAAATAATTATTTTAACTGGAAAATCATTTTTTACAGTATCCACTATTTGACTTACATAGGTACTCCAATAATAATTTCAAACAATAATAATTTTTCATTTTTCATTCGTAATTGTAAATATAAAATTGATTACCTGTTAAAAATTGTACTTAGGTATTTTATTTTATTTCCGTATAACTAGGTACTATTTAATTATGTAATAAACACGTTTTTATACTATTTAAATTTTTGTTTATCACTTATCTATGATACCAATATCTTTACCGACAATAAAATTCTGATCAATAAAAAAACATTATAGCCTATAAACCAAGAAAAAAAGTATTCGAATAGAAGAAATTGATGACTTCTTGATAACATAATTATTTTATTATATTTATTGTACCACAATATTGGTATTTCTAATTTTAAAAAAAAAACTTATTATCTATACCTGAAAATGGGTATTTAATGTTTATTGAATAATATTTTGGTAATGAAATAATCGTATAATTATTTTTATTTTAGGCACCTACAGAGATTTTGGGGTGCATCTGGAGATTTTTGGCAAGCACAGTGGGATAACTTCTTGGATAATGTCAGTAAGTATCTCATTTATTGGTACTCTCAATGGCTATACAAATCTCATATGGGCACAACCTCCTTGATAATATTGCTTTACCATCCACAATCTATGGCTTTCTATTCCCAACATTTTTTTCTCCAGATTGTCTATGTTGTGACTCTCTTTATTATAGTAAATCATTTGTTTTAAACTAATGTAAACATGGTTCTATATTTCATCACTTAATAACATGTATTTTTTTTTTAAATCGAAGAGTAAAAAAAACTTTTAAAATGTGTAGCTAAAATCTACTGATGTTTGTGTCTTCGACCGGTTTCGGCAGTTCCCTGCCATCTTCTGGTTTCTTTTTAAAAAAAAATTTTCATTATTTACAATAAACTTCTACAATGAAATTTCAAATAACAAAATATTTATTTTAATAGTAATATTTCCCGTTAAGAAAAAAAAACACAAATGCCAATCGTTTAGAACGAAAGGGTTCAGAAAAGAAATCTGCGATATCTCTAGATTAGGGAGTATGATAGTTATCCGTTACTCTATCACATAGAATTCCTTTTAAAAAATGTTGGGGACCAACTCTCTGCGGCTTCAAAGAGATGGGTTTCTCATAACCCTTTTCTTTAGATCAATAGAGATATCTTGAGAACTCAGCTATACTGGAGGGTTGTCTTTTTGTTCCTGACAAATATCTATGACACCGCCAGCATATATTGTTTAACCTGTCGGCCAGTAGAACCAACCAGCCTCTGGTGACACCGGTGAGAAGAGCAAACAGTCTGCAGAACATGATCTTCTTGGATATCAACGTCTTTCATATTAGTGAAAATAAAATTCAGATGACAAATACTCTCGACTTTAGAGAATATCTTGTCTTCTTAAAGTCTGACCATTGCACATGCTTTCTCAAATAGATGCCTTAAACTATAAATATGTTTGTAATTTTATTTTATAAAATGAACTGATTTGAATTGTCAACACGTAAACTTTTGCTTGAGTGTTCAAAATGTAATGCTGTGTTTGATTATTTTACAGCTGACCACCCGTTTGTATTGTGGGTTGTCATCCCAAATGCCATAACCATTGGATTGTACTGGGGCCTTGGGCTCTTGTATGCGTTCATGGACATTAATAACCGGCCTGTATTCCTGAGGAAATACAAAATTCAACCAGGAATGAACGAACCCCTTGAAAGGGCTAGATTTTATAAGGTAAAATGATATTATTTCTACTGTGGTGTCAACATAAATAGTACCTAAGTAATATTTGCCATTTATTCATATATAGGATTTTCTTAATCCCATGAATGATAGTCGTCACACAAAATATGATGACTAATTAATTATAAATATGAACTTAACCTTAAATAGTCCATTGTTTTGGCCGAAACACTATGATACCTTAACATTTTTAACTGTTAATGAATAAACTTGGTATTTTGTATCACATCTTTTGTATGAACTTAACCCTATTAAAAGTATTAAAAATGTTTTATATGTTTACATATTCAATAATGTTTACGGCTTCGATAAATTATTTCAAAGAAACAATGATTCTCAGAATACTTTGAATCAAATATATCAATATTTACTGGGTACTCTGGGAAAATCATCAGACTGAACTTACTTATGTGAACTTTTTTTTGTCTAATTGCAGGCCATAAGGGTAGTGCTCTTTAATCAATTTGTGGTTGGTATTGGTGTCAGCCTGGTCACTTATTGCGGAATGATCTTTGATGGCTTCCCACCCACCCGACCTCTGCCATCCTTTCACCTGTTCCTCTTCCATCAGGCCTTATTCATTCTGGTCCAAGAAGTTGGTTTTTACTACTCTCATAGGTAAAAATAATTATAATAATTTATTATTGTATAATATAATGAAATAATACTCATTAAATTTAAATTATTTTTGTTTAACTATTATCCCAAGTAACATACTTTCAAATTTCTGGGACCAGTGAACTGAGATGACACTAGTTTTGTTTAGTGTCTATGCCATTTTTTTTATAAAATAATGATTTTTATCAGTCTCAAATAATTAAGATTGATTTCAAAGCTGGTGTTATACTAACCATATACATAATTTTCCATGTCTAATTGGGTTATTTTCTTTCACAAAATATTTCCTTGCTTTCTAATACCATTTTTATTTTCAGATTGTTCCATCACAAATTCTTCTACAAACATATACACAAGAAGCACCATGAATGGGTTGCACCTATTGCTATAATAGCCGAGTATTGTCATCCACTGGAACATGTAGTAGCCAACATTTTGCCTGTGATAGGTGGAGTGTACCTCACCCACTGTCATGTGACCACAGCATGGATATGGTTCGCTTTAGTCATCATCGGGACTCTCAATGACCACTCAGGATACCATATTCCAATCATTGCAAGCCCAGAGTTTCACGACTTCCACCATTTGAAGTAAGATATTTTAAACTGTACCTCTTTAACTGATAAAGCTTTTGCTCGGTAACTACTTATCATATATCAAATAATAATAGACAATTATTAAATTTCTTGATAATGCCAATTTAAGATTACATATTGTAGATTAAACAAATGGCTATTTTTATAAAACTGCTGAGGAACACATTGACATTGACTAAAGCAAAGATGGCAGTGCATAATGTAGTCTGAGCGCCAACCCTTTTGTTTGGAAGTGAAACTTTGAATTGAATTGGCAGAAGGATGAAAGTAGGATAAATGCTGTAGAAATGAGATTGCTAAGAAGAATCTGTGGAAAAGCAATGTGTATTAGAATACCGAAAGAAGAAGTAAAAAATGAATGTAAGGCAGAAGAATGCGTCCCATATTACAGAAAGGGTCACTAGGATGGTTTGAACATATGGAATGAATGGATGATGGAAGAATTGTTAAAAAAAAAAGTGTGCGTCACAGTGTATGAATATAGAAGAGAGTAAAGTTAAGTCAGGATAGAACAATGTGGCGGGCAATAAAAATTCTTTTGAAAGAAATAGAATTCAAATTATTTAAAAATTTGACAAAACAATTGATTAATAAATGTTTTTCAGGTTCAACCAAAACTATGGGACAATTGGGCTGATGGATTGGTTACACAATACAGATGAAATGTTCCGTAACTCCAAAGCCGCCCTGAGAAACGTCAGATTAATGGGATTAACATCAGCTCGAGAAATATTCCCAGATGATGAGAAGATGTCATAAATATTATACCAAAATTTATTTTATATGCATATATAACGTGTTTAAACATATATAAGGTTAAATGATTATTTAAAATATGCTAGTTGGTACAATAAATCTGATATGCATGTATTTCAACAAACGTCAGTGAGAAATATAAACTAATAATTTTGCTGTATGTGTGTTTTAAAAATAGAAAATTATTCTTCAAAATAATATTTCATCCATGTGCCATTATTAAATAATAAATTTAATCAACAAAAATATATTGATACATCTACACAAGCATATAAAGTACCAGTTTGTTTACATATAAAAGTGGATTATCCTTTTTTGAAATACAAACATGAAAAGCTTTAATTGTCACAAAAGATTTTATATCATAAATGAGAAAATAACAGATTTATTAGAATCTGTGAATGCAAATGGAATCTAGAGAGATTTTACAAATTAAAATAAATATATATTAATTAACCCATAAAGTCCAATCATGAATAAAGTTTAAAAAAACATATCAACTCTAACTTGACAATTTAAAATTGTTCTCCAATTCGGAAATTATATAAAAAGTAAAAATATAACATGATGTGCTAACTAATCTATATATTTACTTTTGTAATAGTCATTGTAGCAGATGTGATACTAATTTTAGGAATATGTACATAATTTGTAAAATTATTAACATTGAAAATCAAATGGAGTAGTTTCACGCTCAGATGGAAAAAATATTTAACCAAAAATACTTTAGTGAACAGTCACGCATATTAACTTTTTATTTATTTAAGTTTCACTAGTAGTTAATATTAAAAAAGAATCAGTTAATACCTTTTAAAATAAAATAAAAACTGTTGTGTATCTTTGCCTAAAGTCTGAAATCAATTCCTTTTATATTTACAATATTATTTATTTATTTAATATATTTTTTTATGGAGGGCAAATGAACAGAATCCTCATGTTGTGAAATTATGGAGGTAATTAATATTTCACTAACGAAGTGAGTGTTTAAAATATGTACAATATGATTTTATCGAAGGTCTTCATAGTTATCTTCTGCGATTTTTTTCTATTTATATTTATCAGATTAAAAATCATTCGGCAATTTTAAAACCTTTTAGATTTTAAAATATCTTGAGCCCTATTATGTGTGTAATCAAAAAATATAGATAGTTTGTTTAAATACAATATAGATTAATTATACAGTTCACTCCTGATTTTCCAGGGTCGGGTTAACAAGGAAGCGGATTATCCAGGACACTTGAGTCATTGAAAAAATATTTTATAAAAACAAAAATATTTCACAATAATACTTATAATGCAAACAAAAACTCGATTCTGTCACAATGACATTGGGTGTTAAGTTCAAACTTGCACCACTGCCATCATACTTTGGTGTGTTTGCAGTAAAGCACCCGCACCATAGTTCATACTCAAAAAACATTGTCGTTAATTTTATTTTACTGTGAAAAAGCGTCTATAATAATGGATAAACGCAAACAAGTCGTACTTTCAATTGAACAAAAACTCGAAATAATTCAAAAGTTTGAAAATGTTGCAACTTTTAAATATTTATTGAATCAATATAATGTTGGTGATCAAACTATACGGGACATCATTTATTTTAAAAAAAATGATAGATTATGCGTTACATCAGATAGCGCCAAAAGCAATTTTTCATGTTTTCGGATTAACCGTGAAAACGATTATATGGGATTTTTTATCACCATGCATCCTGGAAAAACGGGAGGGTACTGAATTTAAGTATCACTATTTTGAAAACACTCAATCACACAATATGGAAAATGTCATAAATGAATTATCAATATACTTACCAAACTCTTGCCCTCAGTATGATACTACTATTATTCCATATTTTCATTGTTATAAAATAATTACTTGTAAGATTGTTATACTTTTGATAAATAAAATTTTAAATACACAAGTGTTTTTAATCTTTATTGATAAGACATCTTTGTAAACTTAATTTATTCAGATAAGTGATTCAAGATAAAGAAGCAAACACAACCATAGTTTTATCATTATTGTTTATTATTCAAGGATATAAAATACAGACAACAGCAAAAATGTTTAACAATAAAACAAGTTTTGAGTATTTTAAATAATATGGATATTTTATTTTGTAATATGTTACAAAATTTCATTTCCTAATTTCCTAATAAAATATCAAAAATATTTTTAAACATTTATACTATTTTACACATTTATGTGGAAATCGTTGCAGTAAATATTGGAAATGTTTATTTATATTTAAAGGCACGTTTTATTAGGCATATGAACACCTTGGTCAGCACATTACACAATTAAAGTATTTTTGAAAAACGATAAACAAAATACTAACAGTCCGCTGCGATAATACGAGTATGTAAATATGTATAGAAATTACATGTGGAGATCAAAGTTTGCCCCACGCGTGCACATTAAAAAAATCTAGAGAATGAATTTCATTTTTAACACTTTACACATATTTATACATTTGATTCAATGTAATAAAATTACAAATATTTTTATGGTATCTATAAAATTCTAAATAACTCAACATTTTATTATTAACTAAGTATTGCGTTGTTTTCAAGGGACATATTTTTTTCTCCAATTTACAAATGTAATTAACACCTAAAAGTATATTTTTAATAATATATTTCATACGAAATAATCACAGGTATTAGAATAGCAAGCATGAAAATGTGTATTAGGCATACTTAACTCAAAAACTAAAATAATAAATTATCTATCATAATGTCTTTATATCATTCAGTTTTGATAAATAACAAATGCATAATATTAAAAATTTACAAATATAATCTTGTTGAGACTTTTCCTTATCCTCTGGGATACATTTGAAACTCAAAGTTTATGAAAAATTATTTATGCGCCATACAACCATCGTGGCAGAGTGGCAATAGCTATGACTGTCACACCGAAAGTCCTGGGTTTGATTCCCGGCGATGGCCGTGTGATTATCACCCTGTCTTTGGTCTGGTGTAGAATTCACATGACAATAAAATGGTGATAGATAAGCTACCTATCACATGTCATGAGAATCAAATGGCTAAAAAGTTATGAAGGGTTTAAACAATCTGCTGTATACAAATGTGGAAAGTAACCAGAAACTACCCCATTAAAGGCTAAAGTGCCATCCCAAAAACCAGAAAAATGTTACTTTGCTGCAAACCAATCCCTTGGATTGAAATTAGCGAAGAAACTACGTATATCTGTAATGTAATAAATCTGTTACTTGGCAACATTAATATTTACTTTGTGTACAAAAATGTGTCTATGAAAAAGTATTTTTAAAAATTTACGAGATATTTTAATATATATATTTTTGTATACAACAGTTGAACCCAATTACTGTATACAATTCATTTTTTGGCTATTATATTGATTCTCATGACATGTGATAGGTAGCTAATCTACAGCCGTTTTTATTGTCACGTGAATTCTACACCAGACAGTGTGAGAATCACACTGCCCTCGTCAGGAAACGAACCCGGGACCTTCGGAAGCATAAAACAAAAATATTGTAGTTAAGATTCCTTGTTTGCGACCTGGGGAAAAAAGGTGCTACTAAAAATATCAAGGTAAAGTTAGTTATTTTAAATTCCTTCAGAAATTCTAAATGTTTTTTTTTTCCAAAGACATCATAAATGTTATTCAACAATGAAAATGTATCAATAACCTACAGAATATATGTACCAGAAGACGATGAAAATTTTATTCAAGAAATAATAACTGAAAACGACAATTATTATCTCTGTCGCACTATTGACGAATAAAACTTACCGAGTACAATAAATGATGCACATATCAAAAACTGTTGAAGGTAAGTCTAGAAAATAAATGCAAGATTACTGATAATGTGTAATAGTATAAACATGGAAGACAGTAAAATAGTTAATGCACTCTCTAATAGAATGTTAAATGCGAATGCCAATAATTAGTAATAATTTGACACCATATGGAAAACATTAAAATTTATTTTCAAATATTTAACAAAAAAGTACTATCAATATATTTTTCAAGTAGCAACATCCTAAAGACCCTTTTTTCTTTGGACGGGTACTCATTTGTTCATAATCTAAAATACTTAACAAATATATTTATTTCAAATCCTTAAACTTAATTAATTGTTACATGGGAATTATTTTGATTTTTATATTATTAAAATATGAGAATATAATAAACAGATTTTTATAAAAATTGGAAGACATCAAAATTACTTAAATTAGTAATTTTTTTTTTAATGTGTTTTATATATTTATGGAGTTACCTAATCGGCAAGTCATTTATTTCAGAGTTTTTGAAGTTGAGTGTTTGTTCTCCGAAATAGAACTTAATATATATTTCTACAGACTATAATCTTGTAAAAAATATGTTAGAAATTATGACAATATAATATTATAACATATTTCATTTGAACAAGTAATTTCATCATTTAAAGTTATACATTGTTACACGATATAAGTAATTGTATATTAGTCATTTTTCCATTGTAGTTGATATGTAATTCATTAAGAATTAAGATCATCCTAAAATATTTGAAAATATCTTTCACATTAATATATACCATATCAATCTTTTGAAATCAAAATTTAACAATATAAGTATATATAATATCGTAATGTATATTTTTGTCGACAAAACATTTGTTTCAGCAACCAAGAATGTAAAGGTTGATAAATTATATAATAGGTAAAAAAAACAATAATTCATATTAAAACAATTCAGTGTTCTGTGCATTATTATCAAAATTACTGCTATCTAAAAAAAATGTATATCATTAACTCTGACAGTGAAAACTCAAATGACCTCTGAAATATCAATAAGAACTATGGAATGCTAGACTGATGTATACCACTCATGAATAAATGAATATGTCTGTAAGTAATCTACAGTAAAAAAAAACAAATATTCAACATCAAAATTAATAAAATAGACAGCCAAATTTTCTGGCATTGATATGTTAGTGGTTCTTGTAAAACTGTATAAAAGTATTATTACTGTTATTGGTCCAATGATAAAAACTACTAATCATTATACATGCCATCAATGAGGAAATCCATTCTTCTGTAATGTCTGTTCCTCCATGCTTCTCTACCGTGGCGAATGGCCTTGTACCCAATAAGGCCGAGAAGGGGCAAAGCAAATATTGGGATGACAATAGGAATAATATACCCGGGTCCTTTTGTGGATGAATCTTCATTTTTTTGGACTTGAGGATTCGCCTGGACAACGTTGTCAGTCAGTGTCGATGTGTTACTTTTCAAAACTTCCTTTGACGTAGATTGAAAGTCTGTTTCTGGAAATGCTTCAGCAGTACCCATGGTAATTAGCGGTTTTTTAGGAACTATCTTTTTGGTTGTTGTGGTCGTCGCTGTAGTTGTACTCGCAGTAATATTCATTGCTACAGTAGTGCTGCTGCCAAGCTCAGAAGAAGTTCTGGTGATATTATCATGACTTGTTAAAGTAGTATGGTTACTGGTTTTATCATTTATAACGTCAATTTTAGGTTTATTTGTTACTAAAACCGTTTCCATAATGGTTATCTCTTGCGAAACACCTTTTCTAGCATGCACGGATGAGTTGCCTATGCTTACAGTTGTTTGCAAGGACGGGACGGCAGGAATCAGTACAGGGTTTGATGAACTAGAACTATTTAACGGAATTGATTTAGATTTATTATTGAGCTCTATTGCAGGAAAGCTTTGACCTTCCATGAACATTGGTGTCACGCCTTCTCTTCCTCGGTGAATGGAAAGTGTTTTATTGTCAATACTTTTCAAATTATCAATATTTGAAATCGTTCTGATTTTTGACATTTCGTCAATAACGGGGTTTTTTATTGCTGTTCCATTCCCTGTTCTCTCGTTTTCGATTCCAAAACATGTAGAAACGATTATTATTAAAACAACAGTACACTTAGAAATCAACATCTTGAAATGTATATATTTTTGTTTAAAAAAAAAGGAAAACAATTTATAATAACCTCACACCGAGCACATCATGACACCTACATTGACAAATAAGCACTTGTTATATCCGACTGACATCTAGCGTCAAATATTTCAATTGCTTTAGGGCTTACAGCGCTTAATATTATTTATTCCTAAGTCTATTTTTTAACATAGGAGTACAAAATATTTACTTTAATTAATTTTTTTTTTGTAATATGTACAGTTGATAACGGCAAAATTTATCATC
Organism: Lepidostoma basale; assembly: GCA_022606425.2. NCBI lineage: Eukaryota > Metazoa > Arthropoda > Insecta > Trichoptera > Lepidostomatidae > Lepidostoma > Lepidostoma basale. Next base: position 102,433 of record JAHDVF020000894.1, on the reverse strand, counting down.
TATTTTAATTATCTTATTATATTGCTTTTGGAGTACATTCTTAAACATTTTAATTACAAATTTAACTGAAAAGAACGCATTTCCGTCGAATTTGAGTTTCTAGTACCTACCTTTGATTTTCCTTAATACTTTTTGACATTCAAGTGACTTCAACCTTCAGTTTCTTCTGTCAGTTGGTTGTTGGTTGGGATGTTCGGGCAAGATGTATTTATAGAATAATATTTGGTTGACTACGGTTCCAAAATAAAATGATTTCTTATTGTATTTTGTCGAAATAATACATAAAATTTATTGTCATTTTCATTAGTGGTGTTGTTAAAAAAAAATAGCGAAAATGAGGAGTCGCAGCAATTCTGGTGTGAGGCTGGATTACTACCAAAGAGTGGTTCATAAACTTATAATGAACCATCAGCAACCAGTCACTGGCTTATTTCCAGCAAGTCCCGACAACGAGCACGCATGGATTCGCGACAATGTGTACTGCATATTAGCTGTCTGGGGGCTATCGATGGCCTACAAGAAAATAGCTGATCAAGATGAAGATCGTGCCAAAACTTACGAATTGGAACAAAGCTGCGTCAAACTAATGAGAGGTTAGACCACGCTTCGCTTAATGTTTTTTTTTTTCACAAATATTTTTCATGTTTTTTTTTATATATGTGACTAATTTCAGGTTTACTCATGGCCATGATGCAACAGAAAAATAAAGTTGAGAGTTTTAAAATTACTCAAAATCCTTTAGATGCATTACACGCTAAATACTCCTCCATCAATGGGCGCACCGTGGTTGGTGACAAGGAATGGGGACATCTGCAGATTGATGCCGTTTCCCTTTATTTGCTGGTTCTAGCACAGATGACAGCATCTGGCTTACAAATCATATTTTCTCTTGATGAGGTCTCATTTGTTCAAAATCTTGTATTCTATATCGAATCCGCATACTGCATTCCTGATTATGGAGTATGGGAAAGAGGAGACAAAACAAATCACGGTTTGCCCGAATTAAACGCCAGCTCTATTGGAATGGCAAAAGCTGCCCTGGAAGCGATGAACGAACTTGACTTATTTGGTGCGAGAGGAGGTCCTTCTAGCGTTATCCACGTTCTGGCAGATGAAGCTCAAAAGTGCCAAGCGGTCTTACAGTCCATGTTACCTAGGGAGTCTAACAGTAAAGAGTTGGACTCCGGCTTGTTGGCCATCATAAGTTTTCCAGCTTTTGCAGTTGACGACCCGCAACTGATAGCTAAAACAAGAGATGCTATTATTACTAAGCTGCGTGGGAAATATGGATGCAAACGATTTCTAAGGGATGGGCACAAGACGCCGCGAGAAGATCCCAATCGATTATACTACGAACCGTGGGAACTGAGAATGTTTGAAAACATCGAGTGCGATTGGCCCCTGTTTTTCTGTTACCTCATTTTAGATTTTTGCTTCCAAGGAGACAAAGATTCCATCCGCGAATATTCCGAAAGACTGGATGAAGTGATGATTAAGTCTGATGATGGTATGCGACTGGTGCCCGAATTATACGCAGTTCCTTTGCACAAAATTGAAGGAGAGTATAAAGATCCAGGAAGCCAGGAGAGGATACCTCTCGGAAGATGTCCATTTTTATGGGGGCAATCTCTTTTTATTCTAGGAAAGTTGCTTCAAGAGGTATATATTCTATTCTCATTCTATATAAAAACCAATGTGCTGCCATATCTTTAATAAATTAATTAGCTACTACAGATTGTACATTTGTGCAATTACTAAGTATTTTAAATTTGAATTGCAAAAATTTGTGAAACATCCGAAATAAGATTTACATTTTTTTTAAAGCATAAGTATTTTTTAAGTAATCTTATCTTTAACATATGGTGTAATGTATTTGGAATAGTGTTTCACTCATAAAATAATTTTGATAAAATTAACTATGTGTGTTTACATGCATTTCGCATGGTATTGAAATAACATTGTTTCATATATCGGATATTTTCTTACGATTTCTAGATATGTTCATAAATATTTTTTGAAACTTAGACATAATTATTATTTTTTGGTTAAACTCAACATTAATTTGATTTTATATTGTCTTTCAGGGTTTCTTAGCTGCGGGTGAATTAGACCCATTGAACAGACGTTTGTGCTCGGAAAAGAAACCCGATGTTGTGGTACAAGTTGTTATTCTAGCCGAAGACGACATGATCCGGGACAAGCTGCTGGAGCATGACCTGAATGTTCAAACTGTGGCCGAGGCTGCCCCCATCGAAGTCCAACCGGCCAGAGTACTGAGTCATCTCTACACATATTTAGGTACATGCTTATCTTATTAATTTATTATTAACAATTGGCAATATTTGTTTAAAGTATTTATAATATATTCCACCAATTCCTTTTAAAAATTATTTGAAATAATTAGTTTCTAAATAATATCATAAAAAAAAACTCAGTCCACGTCATATTTTGCATTCTATTTATAGGAAGGAACAAGAAATTAGGATTATCGGGAAGAAAATCAAGAGACGTTGGTATTTTAAGTACCAGCAAATTGTATTCATTAAATGACAGAATCTTTGCTTTCACGCCTCAGGTTCGTTCTTTTTTTTTATTATTTACACATTTTCATAATTTATTTTTGTAATAAGGATTTTTATATTTATTCTTAATACCTGGCAGTGGCATTTCAATCTATCTATTATACTTTATTGTCAATGTTTCTTTTTATAAAAAAAAATAGCTTTATTTTCGTATGCTTTGGTCTTATGGTGTCAGGAACACATAACATTGAATATTTTTCTCTGTATAGTTTTCGGACATGACTCGTTTCTACATCGCATCTGACTATGAGTTGATGATAGATATCTTAAAGGCGGAAATAAATTTTCTCAAGTCTTCTTGGCAAAATGTCCTAGGCAGACCTCTTGTGGTTCTGACTTTGAAACAAATGGAATTAGGTATCATTATTTATTATTCGAGTTTGGCTATTGGGGCTTTGAAATGGTGTTTGATGTTTTAAAGTTGTGGATTTGAAGCAATGGCAAGGATGTTGAATATGTCAAAACCCTTTCGTGCACCTTCAGTAGGAGTATCCGTGTATGCTTTAGTGTTGTTGGATGAGGTTTTGGTTGCTTTGTTGGGAGTTTGTTCGTCCTGTGAATAATCAGTATCTTCTTTCCGTTATGTCCTCACTCAATCAAGCATTGAGCATGCCAGTTTATGTTTTTGTTTCATCCGACTCTTCTATAACGTAATGAATACTAAATATTATATATCGTTCATTATTTTATACATTGTATACTCTACTTGAGAGTTAAAAAAATTCACAAAATAATAAATATTTATTTTAAAAATAGATCATGTATAAAGTATATTTAGAATTTGAGACAAAACCTCGATTTCAAAACAAAGCTTATAAGCTTAACTATGATCACAATTCAAATTATTTAGAGAGTACTTATATCCTTTTACATATACTAGACATGCATTGAAATATCAGAGTAGCCTAATAAATTTAATTAGTAAAGAATCCCTTAATACACTAAAAATTCATAAGGAAACATTATTCAATATGTTATTTATATGTGTATTCCATAGTATTTAATAGTGACATCAAACAATATAAATCATTTGTGTACCCCCATAATTCCCATTAGCTTTAAAAGTTAATAATTTAGGATCTTTGATGTGTGTTGTTTGATCCCGAAATGCTTGCACAGAACTTTGATTACGAGGAATACTACACTTCGCGCGACCCCGCCCTACTCGCGAGCAATTTTACTGCGAACCTTGCTTTCCTTGGCATGAGCTGGAAGCAAATGCTCGGCCGTCCCACCATTACTCTGCTGGCCACGCACTACCTTCTAGGTAAACTCTCTTTTCATTTTAGTTTTCTTGTAAATACCCCCCACGCACACAATGTGAATTTTACATATTTATAATTTCATTGTATAGTTTCATCATTAATTTAAAGGGTTCCTTTTATTCCTTTTAGTTTCATATCTATCCACCTCCTAAAATATTTACATTTTATTATATACTTAATCTTTCTCACGAACACCTTCGAAATGTGTCAAGAAAATCACACTCATATGTGGAAAATCGGTGACTCAATTCATGAATATTTGTATTTACTTTTTAGCAGCATTACTGACCTTTTAAAGGATGAAAATTGATTACTAAAATATAATATTATTGTATCCTATTTATGCTGTGATATTGTTTACTTTATAGCAACCCTACATCAATGTATAATACATACATTATTAATAGCAGTGAATATAGCAAAAAATAAACATGTATTTTACTTTAGTATTATTATTTTTTAGTACTTGCTTGGATAGGTTTTATTTTCTCTCCATTTATGGTTTAGAAAAACTGAAGTTTTTTTTTTTATTAAAGTTTTTTATGCATTTGATTATTTATATTTTGTGAACAATTAAATTTTTTTAGTTATAGACCATAATAAGAATAATAAATATATTGTTTAGATTTTCAGATCGCTTTCAATTACGAACACTGAAGTATTATTGTTGTTAATTGTTCCGTTCAGAGCACAAATTGATTAACTCCATAAAACAAAATGTTTTTTTAAAATACCTTTTATAATATAATTTCAAATATATATTTTAAATTGCATAAATATAGATAGAGCTTTCATCTAACGGTTTAAAAAATTAATAAAAAAGAATATTAAAAAAATAATCATCAGTAATGTTATTATTTTTATGTGACTGGTGGAGTTAAATCGATTTGGAAACTGAAAAAAGTAATAAAGTAAAATTCAGTGTTTAATTTTTAAGTATTTTACTACAGATTTTCCATAAATATGAATGTTGACAGTTCTGTTATAATGTATTATTTGTGATTAACTCATCTGCAATATAAATAATGTCTTCTTCATCAGGTGTATGTGAGGGCTCGTCATTTCGATTTGTTGTCAAGTTTTTATATTAATCATGTTTAACAGGAGGGATGAATTTCTCTCCTTTTTCCCTTGTCACAGTTCTACCTTTAGAATATAATGAAGGCTGATCTAAATTTTTCAAATTTTGTGGTCTACCTGCTACAGATTTCCTTATATTAGTTAGTTAGAAAGTTTCAATCCTGGGATTGATCCTTATATTAATGGCATTTAATTCTAAATCTTCATTATAGTCACATTTGAATTGTATGAGGTGGGGTTTGGACCTTTCTAACTTTATCCAGCGTATTTTAAGCCAATTTACTGGAAACCCTGTAACGGTTATTTTTCTGTCCCCTGGAACAGAGTTAATCAAATGGCCTCTGAAATAAATGATTTATTATTCAATGACCAATTTTTTTTAAATTTAATTGTGTTAATTTCTATTATTCAGGTTATGACTATACCAAGTGCTTTGACACTTATATTTAAGATTTTTCAAAGAGTGGAGTTAATCGATTTGTTCACTGAATGGCTCAATTTATTCTGTATAAATTTTGTTTATGAATAATATTTATCGATTATACAATAAATTTATTAATTTAATTTGTTGTTGCTGAGACATTTTCATACAAAATATGATACACTATTCATAAAATTTTAAACAACGTACAAGTTGCATAGATGACACATAAGTGATTTTATTATTATTGACTATCTTTTTTTGAATTGCACATTAGTGATTATAATAACTGAATTTATTTTTGACATTGAGGTATACTTAACACTGTGTTAGCACCGGTAATTTGTAATAAATTTATAAATATTTTGGAAATATTTTAAAGAAATTAATAATTAAAAAGGGTTTAATATACAATATATGTACCTACAAAACACTCCTGAGCATGTACGATTCGGGTAATGGCAAATTCATGTTTTTAATTACTTTTGTTATTTTGTTGTAGCTAGAACTCATTCTAAATTTACTCGCATCCAAATATTTCATTTAACCCGAAAATAGCTTGTATTGATAAAAAAATATTTTGGACCGCATTTATTATTGGAAGTATTATAGTTATCCACTGAATCATTTTATAACAAACTAAAATTCACTCGTTCTGCAATCTCTGAACATATTCTAAACATAATTAGAAATTTTGATTAAAAACCTATTTTTCTAACCTAGGTGAACTTGTCATTTTATTGCATGAATATTGGACAATCTTATCTTTTCATTTGTTAGTTGTTTCCTTAAATGTTTTTTTTTTTCTAACCTAACCTAATTTAACCTCATGTAACCTAACCTAACTCATTGATCCATTGTGAAATCTCACATATGTAACACCTAGTTTATATGTTGTGAATGTTATTTTTTGTTGAAATGAATTTTTTTTTCTTCATACTTTTAAATATATTTTAATTGTATTGCAATTTATCTACATTACTATTATATTTGTTATAACTAAATATTCAAGCCTATGTAAGATTTTCTCTATTTGATGAATTTTATTAAATAAATCATTGAACTTTTTTAAGACCAAGGCCGAATTCCGATGGCAATGATAACAACTATGAAGAAATTGAAATCTGGATATATCAATGGCACCAGGGTGACCTTAGGTAATTTAGGAGACTTTCTCAGCACTTCTGCAATTACAAACCTGAGTTTCCTCGGGAGTCAAGAAGATGGCTATCCTGATAGTGAGTATATCATTTATATTTTATTGCAACCATTGGATAATAATATCAATAATAGTGTAAATCATTTGGTTAACCTTTTCAATATTGTATTGACTTAAGTCCTTTAGGCTGTGGAATTCCATTATTATGATTTTTTTTTATGAATTGAAACACTTTTTTACTCTTTTAATTTATTTATCTCTACATGTTTTGAATTTGTATATCTTAATTATCAAGAGAGATGTTGTATTGTTCTAATAATAGTATACTACCTTTATTTATTAAACAATATTATCTTCACATGTTTCTTTGAAACATGTGAAGATAAATATAACCAAAAAGTGGATTAATCAGTTTACTGTCACCAGTTCTAATCTTTCACATGGGTATACTGCTATGATAAAAAATATAGTTTTATTTTTGCTAATTTCAGAGAACTTTCATATTTTTCTTTTCTTTTAAAATTAATATTTTTATTATTAATATTCATATAATTTATATTAATAAGAAAAAATAACAGTGTTTAAACAACAGTGAACTTATAAACGACCCTACCTTGTAAAGTCATGAAATTGCTGTAATTTTTTGTTATTAATATAAAGAATATGGTTTATTGTGATAATTACAAGTTTTTTTTTATGAGAATAACAGTTATGCTTCAACAGTGATGAGAAATGTAAAAAAAATACACTCTTGGTTTTTGTAAGATATTTTTCTCTCCACCATAAGAGGACATTGAAAAACTAAAATTTTGAAGATCACCATTCACATAGTAGAAAGGAGAGCAGTTGATTTTGAAAAGATGAGCCGGAATAATACAGTGGCCAGACGGAAGTCTATATTATAATAAATTATAAAAGCTTTCTTGATTTTACAACAGTAAAATTTTTTTTTCAAATTTATATTTTTACATGTATTTGAAAAAAAAAAAATTTCTTGCAGAATTGAATGCCCAAGTTCAGCAGTATTTGGAAGAACACTTGTTGAAAGCGTTTAGCCACAAATGGAGTCTTCTTACACAGCCTCGCGGCAGAAGAAATATCCGCACTTTACGAAGGAAGATGTCTGTGAGGGGTGCCATCAAGAAAACTAGATCTATTAATGTGGATTGTGAGTGTTATCCTATTGTTTAATAAACAAAAAAAATCTGTCATCTTGAAAGTTTGCAATCCGAAATAATTGGTTTTGAACATTTTTGAAAGTATCTTATTAACCTTTTTACTTTAGTTTCTTATTACTGAATTCTATGTTATATTATGATGAACTGGGACTATATGTCTGAGCTGCAAATGTAGTCAGCCGCAGTTCGAAACCAGCCACACAATGGGGATTAAATAGAATTATTTAATATTGTATTAGTACCATGCTTTGCCTTAATATATCATTTTAAAATTTATTATAATCGAACTAATGACATAATAATTTGTCAATTAATTCATTAGTTTTAAAAAAATGTGATGTTTTTGACAGGCTTTCTAAACATTAATCAGGCTTTACAAAGTCACAAAAAGAATAAAATAATTTAATTTAATAAAATAAAACAAGTTATTAACCCTTAAAGGCCGGCGAGAATTTGAAACATCGGAATGCTCTTGTAAACAATTAAATTACTCTTCACACAAAATACTTAAAAATATCAAATAAATTGTATTTTGTAGTCAAATGTTTTACATTTTCTATCTTATAAAAATAATCAGACTTTTTTTGTTTGATTTTGAGTTTAATAAAACGAATAAAAATATATTACATTGAAAATGTTGTTTATAAATTAAACCAAAACATTGTGGTTGATAACTAATAATGATATAAGAGTAACCTTAAGTAAACACACACTCAAAATCCAAAATTCCGACACAGTACGAGAAACCAAAACTTCATAGCTCGGCAGTTATGCAACTGTGTGTGTATGATGATTGGCCGCGAGCCGTGATCCATATGGGACACACAATACAAACAAATTAAATCTTTTTACAAAAAGGATCCGTATGGGACACGCAATACAAATAAATGAAATCAAATTAAATCTTTTTACAAAAATAAAGTTTAACTCAAAATCACAGAGAATACATAATAGTATATAATACACATTTTTACTTTTGATCCGTCGTAGTAAATTTACAGGATATTACACGTTAAACACGGAGAATATATGCGGACTGCTATTGTAGCCAGCCAGACTATAAGGGTTAAACAATTCAATATCTTGATGACTACCTGACCATTTGTTTTTGCTCTATGGGGCAATATTTTTTTATTTCTATTCATTCTCTTTTTAATTATTGTGTTTATGTACTTATTTTAGCGGATACATTAGGAATGGAGGGAGAATGCGTAGGACCTTCCCGCGAGAGGAAATCTTCCTGGCTGGATGTAGATTCAGTGGGAAGACAGGGCCGTAGTCCTTCCCCATCTGAAGATTGGAGAAAACGTCCAGTTGACAGGTTGACATTTAAAAAATTGTAGTCTTAATCCTTATATTACCTTTATTATTTCTGTACCTGAGAGCTATAAAGCCTTAAGTGAATTTTTGTCCGAAATAATTAATGTACATATTATGTTATTATCGACCCAATATCCAGTATTTAGTATAGTATATCTATCATGCAGTGTATAGTACAGAAAGAAGTAATTGTTAAGACAGAAAATTGTCCTGGACATACTCAAAACAGTATAAAAATGTGACATGACCATCATAACTCATTTCAGGCAAAAAATCACTTAAGACATTGTTGCTATCAGGTCATTTAGATTTACAATTTAAATGGAGTCTTCTTAATTAAATCAAATTTAACCATAAGGATTTGTTTTCACAAATTGTTTTGATATATTTAACGTTTTTTATTATAATTATAATAAACATATATTAGGTTGGGGAAAAAGTAATTTCGTATTTTTCGCTTTATTTCAATGCTTTATAAAAAGTGTTACATCATCCGATTTTAGTCAAATATGCGCCGTTCATAATAGTTCACTACTGAACCGACCAAGCACAATACTGTCAAAGAAGCGTTTGTAGTCTACACTCACACCTTTACAACTCCGTATCCTAAGATCCCATGTGACCAATAATGAACGAGATATACTTAGTTGAAAAAAAGGGTGTGAAATACGAAATTACTTTTTCCCCAACCTAATATTATAATATCTTCATTACGGTGTTATATCATGCATACAACAGTTAACAAATAATTTAAAATGATATATATATATATATATTTTAATTTGTATCATTCCAAATATAATATTTTTATCTTGTTGTCTAGGGGTACATCAACAACCAACTTAGTCCAGCAGCAAGGCAGGCAAGACAATCCAGCTATAAATGTGGAGAAAGCTCAATCTGAATCTCCCGTAAAAGAAGACTCCGCTGTCAAAGGTATAATTTTATGTGATATTTTGAATTTTTGAACTTTTTGGTAAAACAATTGAACAGAAAATAATACAGCCTTTATCTTTAGTGTGCTCAAAATTAAGAGTTATTCTGAAAAAATCATTTTAATGATATGTTTATTTTTTTATTATTTTTGGTTTATGTACTCTTAAATATATGTAAGGCTAAGTCCACACCAAAGTGCCGAGCTTTTTTTACTAGATATACTCGTATATTGTTCCACATCGCATGCTACGTGCTTTGATATACATTTATTTGACATTTGGGAGGCTCCTATCTGTGTGGCCGTAGCCTTATGTCGTATGGAGAACTGAATTTATGATTATAGTGAGCGTGCCGCCACGTGCTTTGTACATTTATTTGACATTTTGGAGGCTCCTACTTGAATTAATGATTATGTTTGCAGTGATTGTGAGCGTGCCGCCACGCGTATCAGGCTCCCGCCACCGGTGTAACTCGGAGACCGGAGGATCTCAGTCGCAATACGCAGAGCAGGAGGTGGCGGAGCTCCTGGCCATGCTCCGCGAAGGGGACAGCCTGGAGGAACAGGGCGACATACTACAATACCTGGTGGATACGCATGGCCTGGACTTCAACACCGGTACACAGACCGTAACTAACACTAACCGGATGCATGTAGACTGCTTGGAAAGCGGCGCTGACTGTAAGTGATACCCCTATTTTGTGAAGTCCCCTTTTTGTTAAATGCTGAAGTCTTCGCAACCCGTGAAAAACTCATTTATTAAGAAAAAAACTTTCATTTTTATTTTGAATTGCCTTTTAAAAATAGTAAGCGTATTATAATTGATTTTTTTAATGACTTTTTACATCATCTTTATAGCGCGAGCCAAATCGATGTAAAGGGTATAACTATTATATTGATTGTCATGACAGCTAATCTAGCTAGGTAGTTAATCTATTGCCATTTTATTGTTACGTGAATTCTACATCAAACCAAAGAAAGCCTGAGAATCACACTGTTATAGTCTGGAATCAAACTCAGGAACTTTCGTGTGGCAGTCATAACTATTGCCACTCTGCCACAAAGGTTGCCGGTGTCCTCTCTTCACCTTATTATTCTTGAAGTTATTTACAATAACTTTTATTAGCTAAGCCTCCAGATTCTTGGAATCCATTTTTTAATAATTAATTTATACGAGGCATATCCAGAAAGTAAGTGTACTGATTTTTTGTAGGTTACAATTTTTTTATTTAAACAATAAAATTACATGGTTATCGTAGTACATATATAAGCTATTTTTCGACATAGTCACCATTCCTCTCAATGCAGGTGGTGAAGCGGGGTATCAACTTTTTGATGCCTTCCTCGAAGTAGTTTCCCGCCAACCCCTTCGTCCACTTCTCCACCTCCTCCATTACCTCCTCGTCGGTTGAAAACCTTTTTCTACCCATATGCAGCTTCAGGGAGGTAAAAAGATAGTAATCTGAAGGGAATGCGCGGGATGGTTCAAGACATCCCATTTAAACGAAGCGAGCAGTTCCTTCGTGGTGTTGGCCGTGTGTGGTCTGGCTTTGTCGTGCAGCAGGCAGACTCCACAGCAGTACACACTCGTAGGATTCCACAGCTTTATCACCATATGCAGTTTTCACCTCATTATAAACCTCAACCGCGGAAGTTTTCCCTTCCAAACGAGATAACGGACAACGCCGCGTATTTCTCACTTGCTGGGAGATTGGATTGACAATTTTCACGAAACGTGTTGTCGCGTCGATACTTCTCAACGTACTGACCTCGAACCGGTCTCGATGCTGAGGGGAAGTGTCAGGCTAACAGTCAGTGTAGCCAACATGTCGAAAATAAAATCCATCCGGTCGTGAGAGCCTCAGTACACCTACTTTCTGGATATGCCTCGTACATTGACAAACTTATTTTACAATGATTAACTGAAGATTCATGTCTTGCGAAGACTGCAGCGTGCATTCTCTCTCTCTATTCAACAAGGCCCATAGAATCATGTTGACTTCAATCGTAAGTCTTTAAGAATTGAGTTGTAACTCGTCACAGTCATCACCTTTTTCCAAAAAAAAATGGTGGTTTGTCATTGCAATGCTTTGCTTTTGGTTCACAAATTATTTGGTGTGCTTTGATTCATTTTTTATTTTTTGGTTAAACAACTTTCATATGACTGCTTAATTTATCGCGTAAACAACTACTTACGCGATTAATTTTAATTAATTTAAAAAAGATAATGCAAACAAAATCTGAATTGATAGATTTTTGGACTCACCTTTGTTCATTTGGAAACCGAATAAATTTTTTTTTTGATTTATTTGGTTTTAAGTATTTTTTTTTTAAAGACTAACACCAAAGATTTAAATCAATGATATTAGATCAATTTATTTTACAATCTTCAATTTGAGCAGAAAATAACTCATTATTATGAATAAGGAATCTGGTCGTGGCCAGACTAGAACCCAAGTCCCCTGGATCAGGAGCCAAGTCTTCTATCCTCTAGACTAGAGGTTCCCAATCTTTTTCGGTTTACGGCTCCCTTAAAACATCAGATTTTCCCGCGGCTCCCTTAATTCATCAGATTTTTTTTAAATTTAAAATTCTTGGAATTTTGCCAGCATGCACGATTGTTGGCACAAAAATTTTGAGAATTGGGAGTTCTAACTAATTTGCCGAATTGTTTAATTGAATATTTTATGACGACATCGCGGCTTCCTGGGGAGGGGCTCACCCTTTGGGAATCACTGCCCTTGACCACCACCTGACTAGTTATTTATTGTTTCTTGAACAATGATGTAAAACATAAGTTTACTAGAAGTTTTATTATATTTACTGGAAGTGGTATATTTGCCTTTCAATGTGAAATATATTACTCGCACTAAATATAATAAAACTTTTGGAAAATCTGTGTTTTATTTCATTATCCTTAGTAGTGTGATTTTTACATCTCTCAATCTAGTTGACTTCCTTCTAAGCACTTTTATGCCATCCATTGTTTAAACTGGAGATGGTTTATCCTAATTTCACTAAATAAAAATATACATTAAGTCCCTCATTTAGGCAGTCTCATATGATAGCTTGTTACCACAATTCAGATCACTTTTTATTTTTGCACACATATTGTTTTAATGATTTATTTTGTTGATGACGTTTGTGGTTATTTTGTAATTAATTTTATGTTGCTTTAAAAATGTACTTCCTATTTTATATTGCCCTATGTGATTTATATTACTTGTGACCTTGTTGAAATGAGGTTGCAGTACTGCATTTTTGATTAGTATTATTAGCTATAGTTATTTATTCTATGTTGCATGCTTTATTTATTTTTTTTAATTCAGAATAAATTCCCATCGACATGTATTTTATTTTATAATACAGCTGGGTTTATTATATTCTATTATATATTTTGTAGATTTTATATCATTTTGCATATCATATTTCACGATCAATCATAAGAATTACATGCAATTGAAATGTACTCGTATGTTAAGTAAAATCAAAACAAATCGTTAAGTAATTGTGAATTTTAAAATTCATCACGCTTCATTTTGGGGCATTCAGTTTTTATTCATAGCAATGCATAAGGTGTCGCATTTATGGATGCCACATTTTCATCTCATTATCTTCTTCTGATCTTTAAGTTTTGATGTATCATTAAATTACATCGCTTTATATATAAGGTATTCGTTAAAAATGCGTATTTTAATTTGTATAAAGCAAGAGATTCAAGATACATATTGTAATTAGCTTTAAAATATCACGAAATATAAAATAAATGCAAGTAATGCACAACATATGTACAAACGTCTTTCCCGTGCAACAGTCTTGACAGGCATTAATTAATGCTTTACTGGTCGCTCGGTATCCTTCATCGTACAGTGAGATTAAAAGAGATAGTGTATAAGAGGACCTTTTTTAAATTCATGCACAATAGATCATTGGTAATCATTTATTTAAATCTACGTGTTTATATACCACACAGGCAATTACGTTTAATTTTAGATTTATGCAATGTGTCATTTTTACATCCTTACTCATTACAATAATTTCCAGGTTAAGGTTAATACATAATTTATTCAGTACAAATAAAATGCAGCGTTATTGGCCATGAAAGAAAAAGAACACTTTTATTATTTTTATATTATAACTTTTGCTGCTTATTTGTTCTAATATATCTCAAATCTACACATTTAAACAAATAATTGATCACCCAAATATAAGTTGTCATAACACAACTAATCAATCTAATATATGTTCGTTTTTTATTATTTTTTAAATTGTGCAAACCCATCTAATAATCTGTCATTAACACTGCACAAATTTATTTACTTTTAATTTGATTCTGATTACTAAAAATAATCAAACTAACTTTATAATAAAAATATAAGCCTCAAGAATTTAAGTTTTTGAATGAACACATGAAGCATCATGGCAGTATCATTTTTATATGTATGTTCAAATTAATACCAAATTTCATTATCATCATTAGCACCTTTCAGAACAGGGTCAATCTGGAAGATCGGTTTTAAACACAATTTGAAAAACTAAATTTTATTATTTCATTACTCAAAATATTAATCATCCATTCAATTCTTTTGAAGCTCCAAATTTTGTTCTTTTTGTATTCGTTTTATCACCTTCTTTTTCAAGAAGACTATTTAACTATACTCCTTATGTTTCATTCATTTGCAAATTGATTTATTTTTTTATTCATTAATATTAAAATTAAATTAGGGTTGACATTGATGATTTTTAGGAAGAAAATTATGTAGCCAAAAAAATATATGTTCGTAGGTGTGAAAAGGTTAATAATAATAATGAATATTTATTTTACGGAATATAATGATTTGCATTAGAAAAAAATTACATGTTTTTCATTGAACTGAAAATTAGTTAACCCGACGATCGCCGTAAGCACACATGTGCGTTCTATGTAGACAATCGATAAAGCGCAGCTGTGCGGGCTTCGCAATATTCGAAAGATGTATTTCAAAATTAATTCTGATTTTCTCACAACGACATCTATGAATATTTTAAAATATTAACAAACCAAATAGGATCGATATTTTTCAATAGTTTGGTAGAAAATACGTGGCGTACCGGCGTGCTGTTTCTACAAACATGTGGCGATGAATGGGTTAATTAATAAAAAATGTTCCAGTAATGTTCCATATTCTATTAGTTATTCTTTTGTTTGTTAACGAGATGGTGATAATTATAGGCATGCTAGAGATGGGTAGAGTGGTGACAGTGAAGGATCTGCTGAAGGGTTTGTACGAGAAGGCCTGCCAGCAGAAGTTGTGGGGGCTGGTCCGCCACACCGCGGGCATGCTGGGGAAGCGAGTGGAAGACTTGGCCAAGGCCGTCACCGACCTACTCGTCAGGCAGAAACAGATCACTGTGGGAATGCCACCCTCCAATGAGCATACTATCACGGCACCCTTGCCCGAGAATGAGTTGCGACAGCTTATCCATTTGGTAACATATTTGTTGTAATTTTTACAAAATATATTTTTAATGATTTAATAATTGATTACTACTTTTTTGTTTAATATTGACGCAAGCATCAGTTTTCTGGATGTTTTATTATATTGTATGCAATTGACATGTGTCGCCTTGCTAGGACATTATCAAATGTTACAAGATAATGCTAGCATTGACAAATCGGCGGTATCTTTTACCAGTAAAAAACGAATGTAAAATATAAATATATTTTTTTTTTTGTTATCTAAATTTGTTTTCTCATCAGGCTTATGGAGACGATGAGAGTACAGCCATGTTGACCCAAGAACTGTTGGTATATTTGGCCATGTTCATCAGGACTGAACCTCAGCTTTTCTTGGAAATGTTAAGGCTCCGTGTTGGATTGATTATACAGGTTAGTCAATTTCATATTAACGTTTTGAATGAAATATGATTACTTTCATTTGAACAAATATTAATGATATTTCAAAAATAATATAAATGGTCAACAGAAAATTATTTTTGATCTAGAATTTTTTACTTTATTTAAGCTTATGGCGTTAACACTGTGGAATTCCATTGTTAATTTGGAAGTAGAAATTATATAACACTCTTAATGTCCACTTTATTTTTGTGGGAAAATGTGGATATTAACAGTGTTACTAAACATTAGAATTTATTATACTTTTTTTTTAGTAATTTTACTAATTAAAATTTTCATTTAGGTTATGGCGACAGAACTCTCCCGAACCTTATCCTGTGATGGGGAGGAAGCCTCAGAGCACTTATTAAACCTGTCTCCTTTTGAAATGAAAAACCTCCTCCATCATATCCTCAGCGGGAAAGAGTTTGCAATCAACAGCGGTTAGTACAGTATTTATTTAATTTATTTTCTTTTTTGGTTTTGGCTTCATTTCTCCCTTTGCGGATACTTTTCACTTTTATTTAATCACATTAAGACAAATCTGTTATTATGAAAAAGGCAATTTGCCAAAATTTTGATTTGTGAAAAAGATTAATGGGTTGAAAATTTTAATAATTTAAATTATTTTGCATACTTTTCAACGTCCCATAGATCCCAAAATCTCTATGAACATATTTTGTTCTTGACGTTTAATATCATAACTGGAATTGGTTTCTGTATTAATAGAAAATCGATCGAAACTTGTATTTTTTTGTTCTATTATAAAATAAACTTATTGAATTATTTATGTAAACTTTATGAATGAATTAGTATTACAGGATATTCATTATTCAAACTGTGTATACTTTTGTTGCCTCTAAAAATTTAGTGAAGAATTATTATATTTAAGTATGCACACTCTTAGCCGCACAAAAAATGCTATACACTTATTTATTTATCACAGAATATTTATAATATCACAGAAGTTCACATACACTTGCTGCTTTTTATTTTATTAATCTTTGTTTAAATTTGATACATATTAAATACTTATTAATGTATCATTTTGCATACAAATTCCTTATATTATTTATGCAATATTTTTAATGCAGTCAGTTGCCAGGGAACAATCTAATATGTACCTCATAATACATTAAACTTTTTTTGTTAATGGATTATTGCAGTTGACAGCATCGCCATTTATATATTTTTATTACATTTTTATGTTCCCTAATTTAAACGCTTTTTAATAACTTTATTCCAGCTAAATCATTCACACAAATTGTAAATGATAAGACCAAGAAAGGACAAGGCAAGTGAAAGTATATGAGTGCGCTATGTAAATAATCCTTCCACTCGCATGATCTTTCAACTCCTTTTACCACATTATGTCTTCACTGTACACTCGGCTTGCGATGTGAAATCCAAAACATCTGATTTGAGTGATGAACCCATTCAAGTGAACAGTTCCTAAGAAAGAACAGTTTACATAAGAGTGTACAAGTGGATGCATGGTTTTATGTGTTCACCATTTCCGATGATGCTGTTTAAGCATGAGTAAAACATAAAATATAATGGATATATAGTAAAATAATTTGTATTACCTTTCCCTTGCCGTGCTAAAAAGAGTCCGCTTGTTATGATGCTGTGTAATCATTACACATTTCGAAATGAGTGTTTAATATCATTAAAAGTATAATATTCATAACCAAAAGTGATGATATTTTAATTTAATTAATAAAAAAAGATCCACTCTTGACAAAAGTCCAAGACAGAGTATCACAATATTCGAATTCTGCTCGCAGGACAAAACACGATTAATAAATCGTCTTTTTCACACTCACAGATATAGAAGTAGTGAGAGTGATACTTAAACATCTATTTTTAATGTGCCCTTGAGGTGATTACATCACAAAAACGGCACTTTAAAAGTTAACACATTATTATTATTATATTTTGGTTATGAGTATTATTTATTTTAGTATTATGTCTTCAATTTCCATATTATATATTAAGTATCATTTTTAAATCTCACGTTTTATATTATTTTTATATAATAATACATACTCACTATAATGATAATATTGAGAAAATAAGTACGAATGAGATGAAAAGATCTGTGAATGCAATGAAAAGTGGAAAAGCTGTTGGATTTGATTGTATTGCCATAGATTTTATTAAAAGCGGTGGCGAAGTGGTTTCTGCATGGTTATGTAAGTTATTTAACCAGTGCTTGGAGGAGGGATATACGCCGCTAGACTGGAGGAGAGCAGTAATTATGCCCCTGTACAAAGGAAAGGGATCGCGTATGGAATGTGGAAACCACAGAGCTATTAGTCTTTTGAGTGTCGTTGGTAAAGTCTATGGCAGAATTTTAATAGAAAGAGTAAGAAAATTGACGAGTGACAAAGTTTGGGATGTGCAAGGTGCCTTTATGAATGGCAGAGGATGTATGGATCAAATTTTTGGACTTCGTACATTGACAGATAAGTTTCTGGCCAAAAACTGCAAACTTTTCTGTGCATTTGTCGACTTGCAAAAAGCATATGATTACGTTAATAGAGAAAAGTTGTGGGAAATATTGTCTGAATATGGAATAAGTACAAAACTGATCACGGCAATTAAGTCGCTATACACAGAAAGCACTGCTAGTGTCAGAGTAAATGGAGATCTTACAGCCTGGTTCCATATCAATAAAGGTGTCAAACAGGGTTGCGTAATGTCTCCGTGGTTATTTAATCTGTATATGGACAAATGTATGAAAGAGCTGAAAGGGTTGGATGTAGGTGCCAAAATGAGCGGAGTGTCAGTAAGCTGTCTCTTGTATGCGGATGACGCTGTCCTTCTTGCAGACAATGAGCATGAACTACAAGTCCTGGTGAATTGTATGTATGAGGTTTGCATGCGAAATGATCTGATGATGAATGTTAATAAGTCCAAGGTAATGATTTTTGAAAAGGAAGAAACCACGACAGTCTGCAACATTAGCGTGAATGGTGAAAACTTGGAGCAAGTAGTTGAGTTTGTGTATTTAGGTAGTATGTTTACAAGAGATGGGAGAGTGGAGAGGGATATTGAAAGAAGGGTTGGGCAGGCAACAAAGTGAATGGTGCACTTAAAGTTGTCATCGCAAACAAAAACCTATCCAAAAAAGCTAGAATGGCAGTGCACAATGGTGTTCTTCTTCCGACCCTTATGTATGGAAGCGAAGCATGGAACTGGCAAAAGAAAGATGAAAGTAGAATAAATGCAGTAGAAATGAGATCTCTTAGACGAATGTGTGGATATTCTGTGTATGATAGAGTGTCGAATGAAAATATAAGAAGTGAATGCGTTGCGAATGATGTTGTCATGAACAAAATAATGAAAGGATCATTAAGATGGTTTGGACATATGGAAAGAATGAATGAAGAAAGAATGGTAAAAAAATTATATAGGAAGAAATAGAGGAAGACCGAGGAAAACGTGGCACGATCAAATAAATCAAATATTGAATGTCGGCCATATGAGGAGTCAGAGAAATCGACGCGCGTGCATGACACGATGTATGAATGTTGAGAAAGCGAGAGAAATATGTCAGGAAAGAAAAGTGTGGCAGTCCATTCTTTCTGCCTATCCCTTCGGGAGACGGCGTGATGGTTAGTTAGTTAGTTAGTTAGTTTACTTACCATAACTTCACATGTACAATTTAATCAGTGGCGGTACTCCCATAGAAGAAATTAGTAAGAAATTTTGAATCGATACCTCTTCTGGCTTACAGAGGTTTAGCTCTTATGGCTATTCCTCTTACGTCTGATGGGAACATCGTTGGAAGGTGATTTGGTAGGTTGTTGGTTTATGCGGAGGCATGATTACTTAGATTTGGGGGTTTTGATTAAAAATTTCTTACGCAAGCCGGGCTTCTGGGCTTCTATGGGAGTACCGCCACTCAATTTAATTGGTTATGCCTACAAATATTCGAATGATGTAATAGACAGAGTCTAACATATATTTATGAAGACCTCATAAATACAAAATATTTTATTCTAAATGAAAAAAAATTGTATGTATTTTTCTCTTGTTATTTTTTTCATCTGATATATGAAATCAAGTTCATAATAGCAACCTTGTATTGTTTTCTAGTTTTTTTTTTTCAAATGTACATACTTTGTGTGTTGTGCACTGTATATATTACACTAATATTTTTTGTATAATCGTGTACATTTCAACACATTTCTCTTATGTAAATGTAGCAACCATGTCGACAATGTTTAATTTATATTATTTTTAGAGTGAATCGGCTTATTGGCTAGTCAAGATTAAAAATTCATAATTGCCATTGCTTTGAAATGCTGAATTCCATTTTTAACCCTTAACGGACGTAAGTCACTTCTGACGTGACAACAGAACTATGTCACTGCGGTCGTATGGCACATGTGAGGTGACACGATGAATCATGTTGAATCTTGTTGTCTGTGGAATCTGCGCGTAATTACTTCGTCAGTTAAATATTACCAATTGAGCCATTAACATAGTGGATTTTTTAAATTAAATATTGATAGTATAACATATACAAAAGTTAGCATCCAATAAAGGTTAAACCACATCTAAAAATAAATCAATAAGAATAACCTTTTCCGTATATATTTTCCATTGTATATTTTATTTTGTGCTAGATAAAGAGGAGCATTCATCCTTTCTTAATGTAAATTTGTGGGTTCAATACTATAACTAGGAAACTGAAAATTCTCTATTCATAAATAATAGGGTTCTTAGTTTCAAATTCAAAACATTCGGTTTCCATGAGTACTATAACTCTAGAAGTGAAATTGTCTATTATTGCATAGGAGAATAGCTTTAGTTGAAACTCAAAGATGTATGTAG
The DNA here is from genome assembly GCA_022606425.2 of Lepidostoma basale. Lineage (NCBI taxonomy): Eukaryota > Metazoa > Arthropoda > Insecta > Trichoptera > Lepidostomatidae > Lepidostoma > Lepidostoma basale. The sequence goes on along the minus strand of JAHDVF020000894.1, from coordinate 81,774 downwards.
CTAATTTCAGATTTCTATTTTAAGCATTGTTTTATTTCCACGTTTACAAATTACTTAATTATGAAATTGACAATTGAGAAATTATATTTTATGCTATTGGAGCAATCGTTAATGTAAATGACTCAAAACTGCAATTTTTTTAATTATTGTATTTAGCCAATTGTGATTATTTTTCTGTTCTAAGTACATCCGCATTTTATGCATAGAAACAAAAAAATCTGCACTAAAGTTTACAAATATGTTGAATATTAAATTTATCTTATTAATAATATAAAACGAGAAAAAATATCTTACATCATCATTTAATAATGAAATGATGAATGTTTCATATATGCAAATAATATATGTATTTTTAATTATTGGGCAGTAGTGATTTTTCTTAATTTTGGAATTTTTTTTCTTATTGGCTTTTCTCTTTTTTAAATTTTTCATTCAATGCATTTTATTATTTTTTTTCTTTGATAGGCATCGAAATACAAAATTTCTTAATATGCAATTTTTACACAAGAGCAATGGTTGAAGGTGGTATTTAGTTAAACAGCCTTACGTCTGTCTTTTATGTTTTAAATAGACAGTGTACACATATTTGCCATGCAATTTTCAGTATTATTTTTTATTTTTTCAGTCGGGCGTGGTAATATGTCTGTTATAAGCCAAAAATCTGGCCGTGTGAGTAAGAAATCGCAGATTGGACTAATGCTTGGGGAAGATGGAGCAATGGTCAGCAATATTGATGATGGTAAATATTTTCATTTTTTACTGCTACAAATAATAACTTGAAAATTCTTTTTTCCGTATAGAAATATTGTAACAAAAAAAAATGTGCATGATCTATATTAAAAATTGAACTTTATTGTAACATTGCATTAATACATATCTCTATTACTATGCTGCTCATACCTTGGTTGGCAAGAAGAACAAGCCCGATCCTGACCACCGGGCATCAGAGCAAGACCCTTAAGAATGTGTTCTCAGAAAGAGTTAAAATATTTTGATCACATAGCCCGGAAAAATGAGGATAATCTTGAATAGATCATAATTATAGGCAAATTGACCACAAGGACGACGCTGATTGGTCTCTCAATGGCTACAACCTGGAGATGGAGTGCATGGCGAGCCATGATAGATAGTTTACAGGGCAAACACGACCCCCAGTCACGAGGAATGCAACTAAACAGATATTTTTTGTCACTTTCACTCAGAGTGGTTTTCAGCACCAGGTTTATGATAAAGTTGGATGAAGAAGAAAAAAAACTTCATAAGATAATATTTTGATTCAACAATTGTTATGTTCACAGGAAATGGTCTGGTAGAGCCAGATAGGCAAGGCCAATGGCTTAGGAGACGTAGATTGGATGGAGCCCTAAACAGAGTACCAAGAGACTTTTACCCTCGAGTTTGGAGTGTCTTGGAAAAAGTTTGTGCTTTATTATATTCTTATGTCTAAAATATTATTCTAATTAATGTTTTATTTTATGGTGTTGTGTTTTATATTTTATGTTCTGATTAGTAATTAAATAGATAAATGTTTTTTAACTAATTCCACTTTTGTCTTTATTTCGACAGCGACCAGTTTCGCCAGGCTCACTGGCATCGAGAGACTGGTGACAGACAGTCTGTTGATGCCAGCGAGCCTGGTGAAACCGGCTGCTGCCGAAATAAAGACAAAAGTAGAAGTAATTAAAAACATTGATTTATTTAATTATTATTTACAATGAACTTCTACCGAGAAATGTCAATTAATAACATTAATATTGATTTATTTTAGTGCCAAGGTCTAGCCATTGAGGGGAAAGTTTTGCCTCAGAATCTTACCCAGGAGATGACATCTGGTGAATTGAAATTCGCTCTCGCTGTTGAGACAGTCCTGAACTCTATTCCTCAGCCGGAATATCGCCAGCTGGTGGTGGAGGCTCTAATGGTGCTGACTCTTGTGGCCGAGTATAACATTGCTCCTAATCTTGGTGGCATCATCGCAGTTGAGCATTTGGTCCATAAGGGAAATCAAATCTTCTTGGATGACCAGGTATTGAATTCTTAATACAGACAAACATATTTTTATCTCAATATTTTGCATTATAAATTAGTAAATATAAAAACCAGGATTATGAAAATGAAAAAAAGTGTCTTTCTATGTTTGAAGCAAGCAAAATTATTGATAAAAAAAGTATAGCTTTTAGATGTGATGTATGAAGAAACATGAAGTGTAATAATTCATTACATGAAACATGAAATGTTATTTATTTTTTATTTGAATTTACCCTTTATTACGAAGTAATGACAGATGTTCAGTAAACGATCATGGAACAGATTCAAAATTGTCCCAATAACAGAAATGTTCAAAGCAGTCCGCATCCTTACCTAATCAAGGGGCAAAGTTCGTCTGCTGGTAATAAGATAAACTAACATTAGGAAGATGTTAAACACCAGTGACTTTTGCCAGTTGTGGAGCCAAAATAAAATAATGGAATCTGCATAAAAGGAGGGCTGATCCCAGATGATTACAATCATAGCTAAAAAGAAGTGATCCGTAGATGACCCATTCTAAAGAAATATTTTGAAAAAAGTATTCTGTGGGAAAAATATTTATATAAAACCAATATTTTATATTTTATAATTGTTTCAGATAAAGTGTAATGGAGATGCGACCCTTTGCTGTGCTAAGCCCAGCAATCAACGCAAGGCATCTATAACTGGAAGTCTCCTTTGCGGGGGCGCTGCCTACGTCTGCCAACACTTCTACGACAGTGCTCCCAGCGGCAGCTACGGTACCATGACATACATCACGAGAGCCGTTGCTTCCTTGCTCGACATCTTACCAAAATCAGGGGAACTAGACTGTTCTATAAGTTAAACATTTTCAACATGCTAAAGAGTAAAATTGCTATTTCAAATTATTTCTTTCTAGCGACCAAAAAAGGTCCTGTTCTGAAAAATTTACTGACGTGAGATCTTTACCATTATTGCTCAGGCAATAGTGAAAATTCAAATATCAATTAATGGATCATGACTTAGATCATAGGTTCCCAACTTTTTCTGGATCACCCCCTTAACAAGAATATTAAAATATGGTTATACATGATCTATATCTGTTTATAATCACAAAGTTGAAATTAAAAAGACTATCAAATGAATCAGAAATATATTTATACAGTTAGAACGTCGTTTATCCGGACCAATTGGGATCGGAGGTGTTCCGGATGATTTATTGATTATGAAATTACAAATTTTACTGCAAAAACAAGTATGTATGTAGTACATGTACATAAAAAGGCTTACATTACTCTACAGTGCTGGAAAAATAATCAGAGATTTTTTGTTTAACAAGATTTCCTCGTCTTTTTTTCCACTTCATCATCTCGGCTTGTCCGGATAATTGACGTTCCGGTTAACTGACGTCCGGATAAACGACGTATTTAGATAGTTTTTTAAACTGTTTATTCATGAAAATATTATAGTATTTTCAAAGTATTTCATTATTAATCTTAAAAAGACGTGCCACGTCCGCCTCACTTGACTATGTATATGTATTTACATTTACCTCTGGAACCGCAACTGATCCCAAGGAACACTCCAGCGCCCCCTGCAGGGGTGGTACCGCCCACGCTGGGAACCTGTGGCTTAGATTATACATGACCTTTGTTAATTATTTAAAGCAGTGTCATAATTATATCAGCTTTATTTTTATTTAATTTTGTTTTCGTTGATCTAATACCTTTGCTTTGTGGTGTTATTCAACTTTTAGTCATCTGTTGGTTTATTCTATTTTTTATTATTATTGCAAGGTGTAGCACAATTTTGTAGAAATTTTGCTTTATGAATAAAAAAGTTTCATTTTTTTTTAGGAAACTGTTATTATTTAGTAGTCTCAATTATCCGACAAAAAATCTTGAATTTCTCGAAAATAATTGTCAATTTAAGTATGAGGCCCAGTCTTGAAATTCTCACAGCACATGGCGCTTTCAATGCGGTAATCGGCACACAAACTAAAGAAAGTATACAAAAATAGATAAATCTACAGAAAACAACCCATATGAATTAGTAAACAATGCTAATGAATCTGAAACATGAAAATGAAAGTTTGCACTTGCGTATAATTTCTGTCAGGATTTAACACGAAATGAAAATTGACAGATAATTTATTTACTTTAAAATAGTATTTTCTTTTTCTTTTTAATTAGAGATTTTTTATTTTTTTGAGATTATTATTATTTGATCTTGGATAATTGAGAGTGTACTGTCATTGTTTTCTGTTACATTTACAATAATTTTGGCCATAAAAATTAAATTGGATGTAACAAATTCTTATATTGTTATTAATATATCAAAGCACTATTTCAAAGTAAAATAAATTAACATTTTAGAATTTAGAATATGTAGTTTATTTATTTTTTGTCCTTCGTTGATTTGATTTGTATCAATTTTATGAAATTATTTCTCTGTCGCTTAGTTTGATCAAAGCCAGAAATAGTATACGTTTGGTATATAGTATATAAAACATAAAATATTTATGTGAACAGAAAATAACATAATATCGGAGAATAAATAACATTAATAATTAATTTTAAATATGATTTCAGCTTCAATATTACAATTCCACAGATTTTTTATAACTCCACAATTAACTCTGCATGTTTCAAAGTATCTCCATCAGTGGTACAACAATATAAACTTGCATCAAGACAAGTGAACTCTTATAAGTGTAATTAATTTTATACTATTCATTTTTATAGTATTTAATGAGCTGACATCCACTTGCCCTGTTTTCTCTAAATTACTTTGGCTATCGCTTAAAATATTTGTAAGGCATCTAAGCACGCTTGTATAATTCTTATAATTCCTATATCTCAATTCCGGAGATATCTTACATTAATTTGTGTCTTAATGGTCACAAAATTCTTGCCAATGCAGTTAGCTCTCGATAAGTTTGTTTCATATAGAATATATTATACATGTAAGTAGTTGTTGAGAATGCAAATTATATATGTAGTTTTATAATTATTTTAATGCGTGTAGTTGCCAAAAAGTTCTAATGGTCGTAATAGTTTTGCTCAATTTCTAGAAAAGCCTTAAAGATGTAATTAATCCCAATTCATAACTTAAGTGTTATTCAAAATTTTTACCTTTGAGGCTATGTTGCCTTTTACATATGAATGTATAATATTATATACAAATTCAAATCATTGATTAGCTGGAGCAGAAGTGACATATCTTTGAGGCCAATTGAAAAATCAAGTAACAACTATTTTCTGCAAACTAAAGTAGGTAATTTAGACACTCATTATCTATTTTTTATCATTTTATGTATAGCAATAAACTTTTTAGTGATGATTTGAGTGTAGAGTGCATTCAATGAAACAATGTATGTATATTTAAAAAAAAAATAACCAGAAAGTAAGTTTATTCCTATAAATTTGTATTTTTTTAGGAAGAAATGTTTCATATTGTTGATTGCATTTGTAGATAGTTATTTACTTCAAGGGAAAGTTATTAAAACACTTGAAAAGTGTTCTCTAGCAGTCTGCTGGGGTTCACTTTAACAAAATTGGTCTATTCAAATGAAGTGCATTGTTTCAATGAATGAAGAAATTAGAATTTGAAATTGTATTACAAATTTTATTATATTAATTAGTATAATGTAAATGTGTGCCATTTGAAATTGTATTCTTTCAAAATTCCCAAAATGACGGGATGCGTGATGAAATTGAAATATTTATAGTTTATTATACATCTGGGCTGGAAATCACAAATAAATAATTACAGACATATATTATTGATGTTTTACACAGATTCACACTATTTTAAGAAGTAATCATATATTTTTTCCATATGACAAAAATAGGTTTTTGACATTTATTCATTATGTATTTTATTAAATATTGTATTGTTGGGAGTTTGCTCTGTTTATAATGTAATCAAAAAATATATATCTAACTAAAATGTGACGTGAATTATTTTTTTCAATATTTTTCATATTCTGCAGGTATGCCGTCATCATAAATGGAACTAGTGGACTCTCTGGATTCTCTGGTTCTGCTGGTTGTCATATTTAATATTTTCTACTCAACCTGCTCCGTAGTGATGCTGGTGAAAACATTTGATTTGTGTAATTGTCGTCTTTGGTCAGTTCTCCAAATCTTGCACTTGAGTTCAATTCATCTGCATGTGTTGACACGGTGTTCTGTTATTCGCAAACAGCTTGTGTGCCACTCAAATTTCCACCTTGGTCACTTTACTCATGCATTTTAAATATCCATACATTATGGACTTAATGGGATTTTTGCAATAATTTCTCAACAATTTACCGGGGATCTGCCTCAACAGTAGAATTTAGTAAGTTTTCGTCAATGCTGACGGTTGTTTCGATTTATGGGCATCTTGCAAATTCGTATTGCCCGATTTGAAATGACAAAACCAAAATTGGCATCTATTTACTATCAACACTTGTTCGTAGACTTAATAAATAGCCTTTGTGTCCTTGGTTGCACTGAAGCCCCCATCTTAGAAAAGTAGCCACACGTTGCTGTGGCTCAGTTTGGTTTGGTTGGTGGTAGCATTGAAAATGGCCCAAATGGTGATTCAATGTTCCCCACCCGAAACCACCCATCCAGCCAAGGCCACTCATTGTCACCGTTCCCGTCTCCACCCAAAACCTCGTCCCCTGTCCAAGGCCACACCCGAGCCCTCCACACTTCCTCCCTACTCGGGTAGTCAGGTCCAAATGTCGGACCCAACCCACCGCATCCTCCAAGAACTCCTCCACCATCCAACAAAATCTAACCTCAACATCCAAGAAAGAAGTTTCCAACATATGGGGGAAGAATAACTTCCAGGCTGGAATTCCCGACAAGACGATATCCAAAATAAAAACACGCGCTTGTTCGAATGCAACGTTGTGTCTAAATTTCAAAGCAATCGGTGAATAACTTTCGGAGATTTAAGATTAGGAACAAACGAACATTTATATTTTTATTTATATAAATAGGTCAAAACACGTGCGTATTCGAACGCAACGTTGTATCAAAATTTTAAAGCAATCGGTAAATAACAAAATTTCAATGCAATGTAATGTATAAAAAATGCGCGTATTCAAATGCTACGTCGTATCTAAATTTAAAAGCAATCGGTAAATATGAATGTTTCAGTAATCTTTTTTTTTCTAAAAAAAAAAAAGAAGAGTATATACAAACACACGCGTATTGGAATGGAACATTTTACCAAAATTTCAAAGCAATCAGTAAATAACGAAATTCAAAGTAATCAGTTTTTTCTAAAAAAAGAAGAAGAGTGCTGTGCGTATAACCTTTGTGCAAGTGCAAGCAATAAGTTGACAAGTTTTATCGCAATCCGATGAACGGTATGGCAGCGCATAAAATATGAACAAACAAACAAACATTAATTTTTATATATAAGAAGATAGTAATGCTAATAAACATTATAATAATATACGAAAAGAGAAGGATGAAGAGCCGCATCGGTTAAAGTGTTGCAGTCCATTCTTTCTGCCTACCCTTTCGAGGAGATGGCGTGATGATTAGTTAGTTAGTTACCTCCAAAAGATATACAATTTCTCATGTCTAGATTCTAAATGAACTCAAAATTAATTTATTTTCTGAACAACCTAATATAACTGATGGGAAAATAAAAGTACACATTTCATAATTTATATGAAAACTATATTTCATTTCTACAGTGCTAAAAGTGCTATACATATGCAATTTTTTAATCTAATAGAATTTAAGATGTCTATTTTTCATGTTTCTTGGCAAACGGATTTATTTTAGAAATCCAAGACGTTGGCTCTCTGTAAAAATAAGAAACAATATTTACAATATATTTCACAATTAACTTGTGTATACTCGAATAATAGATATAATATTCAAGTAATGTTAATAAAATAATTAATAGAGTATGAGAGAATGAAGATTACATACATTTATGCATAAATGATTCTAAGTTAACAAGTTTAAAATAGTGAATAGAGTAACTTACGATACTTCAGCATCTTGGGCCTCTGCGATACCGGCAGCCTTCAGTTTTTCTATCAATTGTGAGCGATAATGATGCTTTAGTGGCTGAGGAGGACTAGCTCTCTTCTGTTCAGAAATAATTTTTAAAGTTGCTTGCGTCCATGTTAACCCGTACCATTCTATTTCTTCAGGCGTATACTTAAAAAAAAAACATCTCATTTAGATAATGGGAGTATTTATGGATTTCATCTTATGTGCCTATAGTTGTGTAAGTTTTTCACATAGAGGTACACAAACTGTTAAAATAAAAACATATGTAAAAATAACGATTAAAACAAATTGATTACATAATGTTAAACAACAAAGCATGACATGACCAAATTAATCAAATCCTAAAAGGCATCCACATTCAAAGTCAGAAAAATCAACGAGCGTGCATGTTATGATGTATGAATTTAGAGGTATGTCAGGATAGAGCAGTATGGCTGTCCATCCTCTGGAAAAATGGTGTAATGGGTAGTTATTTAATTAATAATTGTAGAAAAATATTGAACTGTTCAACCCTAATTTAAAAGCAATTTCAATTGTCAAAATTTTTTGTAATCAAATGTGTGTTAACATATAATATGTTTAAAAACTTCAAAGAATTCTGAAATATAAAGATCGTAACCGGCAGTGGTGGTACTCCCATAGATGCCCAGAAGCCCGGCTGGTTCAGTTCTTGCGGCTATTCCTCTTACGTCTGATGGGAACACTGTTGGAAGGTGATTTGGTGGGTTGTTGGTTTATGCGGGAGCATGATTACTTAGATTTGAAGGTTTTGATTCAAAATTTCTTACGCAAGCCGGGCTTCTATGGAGGTACCGCCACTGGTAACCGGCTAAATTATATCTAAAAATAATTTCATACTAATAGGATTTTTATTAGGTGGACCAGGAACACCATTATTTTGAAACGGTCATGTTAGACCAGTTTGCGTCTGTTTGCGTCCAATCCACTTCAAACCATTGTAGAATTAAGCCAGAAACTCAGATTTTCCTGGTCTATAGTACAGTTTTATTTAAATCGGATTGGGAAAGTGCATAAGATGGGTATTTGGATGCCACACAAGCTATCCGCCGCTAACAAAGAAGCGCGTGTGAATGTATGTAGTTCTTTATTATCATGACGAAGAACCAATAGATTTTTGGCACAACTTGTGACAGGGGACGAAATGTGGATAATTTATGATAACATAAGGTGAAAAAATAATTAGCAAAGTCAAACACCCATTCCAACAGCAAAGCTAAAATTAACACTAAAAAATGGTATTTTGTGCGTATGGTGGGATATTCGAGGTATCATTCACTTCAAGTTATTAAAACCAGGTGAAACAATAACGTCAAAAGCTTATAGTCAGCAATTCCAGCTGAAAGAAAAATGCCTAATGTTAGTCAACCGAAGTAGAGTAATACTGCATCAAGACAATGCACGCCCTTACTCAGCAAAAATGACCAGTGAAAAAATCCAAGATCTAAAGTGGTAGTTAATACCTCACCCTCCAAATTCACCAGACCTTGCTCCATCTGACTATCATCTATGTCTATGGAGCACTCCGTGAAAGATAAAAAAATCCAAAATGTGGTTAATGTTGAAAATTACCTAATAATAATAAAATAATAAATTGGATAATTTATAAAGCGCCATTTTTACGAATTACTCATCTCAAGGGCGCTGTAGAAAATGCTCTGTTTTATCAAGCTATAACTCTTAATGTGTGCACATAGTAAAAGTTCACAAATTATTTCCGAGAATTTGGGCGTTCCCTCATAAATCATCCTGTTGCACTTCACACAATTCACTGGACACTCGGACACACATGTGGCAACCATCTTTGAGGTCTCGACTCGGAAATAGCCGTTTAGAGACGTTTACACGATGCACTTTATATTAAAAACTTTCACGTATTTCAACTTTAATTTGTTCTTTTCACTGAAACTATACGTAAATAATTAATTTTGGATACACAGATTTGTTTGGATTCATTAAAAGGTGATAATAGATGTTAAATAAACGCAAATGGAGTACTCAGACCCTCAAAATTTTATTTAAATAGGGAGCTATTTGAAAAAACGTCCGGCAGCTACAGAGCGCTAATTCGATATTTTAATTCAAAACCACTAGATTTTTATAAAAGGGTATTGAAAATTCACAAAATAGATGGGAAAGGGTTATCAATAATAATGGCAATTGTATTTTGTAATTTTAGCAAATAAAAATATTTTTTTAATAAATTTTAATGCGACACTACAAAATAATGGTTTAATCCCTGGTCCACCTAATATAATGTCAATAAATAAAATAATTAATAATTTAATTATTTGGAAATAACTTATTTATAATAGTTTCATTTAAAAGTGCAATTAAGCAGATACTAACCGCAGTAAGATATTTGGAATATTGTTCCATTATTTCCTCCTGTTTTTCTGGCCTATTTTTGTATTTAGGACAGTTTTTCTGCAGGTGTACTAATATTTTCTTCTTCAGCTTGATGGCAAGCAAGGACTTGAGGTCACAGGCTGGAGTTTTGAGGAGGTAATGATCAAAACCATAGTTGTCCTGGATAAGTTGAAGAGTACGGTTGGTGACAACGACAGAGAGATAAGCATCTAAGACTTCAGAATGAACTACCGATCTCTTTAAGGTTGGAACCCAGAAGTGAGGCACCCTCCTTCTCTTCCGGTCTCTTTTCTGAAATCCTATGAAATGGTTTAGATTAAATATTTGATAACACTTGAGAGGGTTTTATATTTTTATGTACACGTAGAATACATGCGCAATCAAATTCATATTCAACGGTGTGTCAGTAAGCTGTTTGTTGTATGCGGACGACGCTGTGCTACTTGCAGACAACGAGCACGAACTGCAAGCCCTGGTGTCTAGTATGTATGAGGTATGCAAGCGATACGATTTGATGATGAATGTGAATAAGTCCAAGGTAATGATTTTCGAAAAAAAAGGAAGCATGACAGTCGGCAACATTAGTGTAAGCGGTGAAAATCTGGAACAAGTGGATGAATTTGTTTATTTAGGAAGTATGTTTACAAAGGATGGGAGGGTGGAGAAGGATATTGAAAGAAGGGTTGAGGCAGGCAACAGAATAAATGGTGCACTTAAAGTTGTCATCGCAAACAAAAGCCTATCCAAAAAAAGCTAAGATGGCAGTGCACAATGGTGTTCTTGTGCCGACCCTTATGTATGGAAGTGAAGCATGGAACTGGCAAAAGAAGGATGAAAGTAGAATAAATGCAGTAGAAATGAGATCTCTAAGACGAATGTGTGGCAAATCTGTATATGATAGTGACAAATGCAAGTATAAGAAGTGAATGTGGTGCGAATGAAAGTGTTATGAACAAAATAAGGAAAGGGTCATTATGATGGTTTGGACACATGGAAAGAATGAGTGAAGACAGAATGGTAAAGAAGGTATATGTAAACGGCGTGAACGGAGCTAGAAATAGAGGAAGGCCGAGGAAAACGTGGCACGATCAAATCAATCAAATATTGAATGTCGGACACGTGAAGAGTCGGAGAAATCGACGTGCGTGCATGACAAGATGTATGAATGTAGAGGAAGCGAGAGAAGTATGTCAGGACAGAAGTGTGGCGTTCCATTCTTTCTGCCTACCCCTCCGGGGAGACGGCGTGATGGTTAGTTAGTTAGTTAGTTCAAATTCATAATCTAAAAATTAAGAAAAATGTAAGTTATACTAAGAGATGACAGCTAATTACTACATTAATGTTGTTAATTGAATTTTCAAGGTAAATAATGAAAATAATAATAATAATAATTATTTTACAATATATTTTTAATTTTATACTACTTGTCTTTTTTTAATTTTGACCGTTTTCAGTAGCAAGTTGCTGCAAAAAGAACTCCCAAAACTACTTGAAACTTAAAGCAAGTGGAATAAAAGTAAGTATATCATGTATTATAAAAGAATTATTATTAATTTTTTTCATTATTTGCTAATTAACCCCCAATTGGTCTCAAACTGTGATTGACTACATTTACAGCTCAGACAGATAGTCCTGGTTCATCATAACATTACGTACTATTTAGTAGTAAGGAACTAAAGTAAAAATCTTTCATTATACATTCATACATGTACATTCTAACATGAGCTGCTAATATAGTTTACCGCATTTCAAAATCTTTTTTTTTTACTGCAAATGAAGTCAATCGCAATATAGGAGGGGTTAATATGTTTTCAATTACTTGCAACTCATTTTATACAGGTCAAAACAATACCAAAACTAGGAAGCATAAATATCAAAAATAAATTTTAAATAACCACATCATAATCAAACTTTTTTGGCAATATTGCTAAAATCGATTATTCTATTCAGTACATAAAGTGTGCAGTTTTGAGGTTAGTCGCGATTATGAAAAGAGGCTGAGAAACATCAGAGAGTGGATAGGAATTCAGTAGGTGGGGGAGTTTTTCCAGCTAATGTAGGACAGAGAAGCCTATGCCAGGGTGATAGCCGACGTCGGGGGGACTTTAAGAAGAAAATATAAAGTTCCCAAAATCATAAAATATTATTATTATTATTATTATTATTTTGTTGAAAAAACTCCTTACATCATTACAGCGCAAGCCAAATCGATGTAAAGGGTGAAATAAAAGAATATGAAAGGAAATATACATAGAACCATATGAATAGGAAAAGCCAGTTATCTGCTTGCTGCCTTTATCATAAGGGCATTTACGAATTCGCCATAATTGCATTCAAAGAGGTCTATCTCTTTTGCAACCTCATTTAAGAGACGAATCGCCTTCAATACAGGAGAACTTCGAAGGGCCTCTGTGCGGCAATTTGGGGCATAAAATAATATATGCCCCCTTGCTCTGCTATAACTATGGGGAACGTACAGATTTAGCTCTCTCAGCACTCCTGGATTGAAAACACCTCCGGATAACAGTTTAAAAAAATGCTTTCCCAGAAAGATCATTCTACGAGCTTCAAGAGTGTTGAAACCCAACACTCCTGAGAGAAACAGTGAGGGGTACATAAAGGATAACAGTTATACTCCCTGAGGTATAAATACCTTAAAAATCGTTTCTGGATCCTTTCCAGCTCCAAGATGACTGTTCTTTCTCTGGGGTCCCAAATGATAGAGCAGTACTCCAAGTTACTGCGAACCAGCGCTTCATAAAGTCGACGGATTGCCGTTGTGTTTGAAAAAGATCTTGCGTTCCGTAAAACAAAACCAAGCATTTTGTTGGCTCGCATGATAATGTTAGATAGATGTATTTTAAATGTGAAGTTGGACTCAAACGTGATACCCAGATCCTTAATATGATCAACACGCTGTAAATAGGTATTGTTCATCTGGTATGGGAATAATTGAGTATTTCCAGATCGAGTATATGTAATTACAGAGCACTTTGGTATACTAAATGGCAAGTTGTTGTCATCCGACCACTTTAACAACCTATTAATATCATTTTGTAGGAGAAATGAATCATTAGAATTTTCTATAGCTCTAAATAGCTTCAGATCGTCGGCAAAAGAAGATAATTAGATGATTCAATGTAATTATCAATGTCATTGATATACAGAAGAAACAAAAGCGGCCCCAAATTTGAACCCTGGGGGATTCCTGAATTTGCTATGAAGCTATCTGAATTATGATGATTATACACTACATATTGTTTTCGATTAAATAGGTAGGATGCCATCAATCCCAAAAGATTGTAGGCAAATCCATAATTGTTAAGTTTTTTTAATAAAATGGCGTGATCGACCTTATCGAATGCCTTTTCAAAATCCGTGTAAATGACATCGACGGGAATAAATTTTTCTAGTGAATTGTTAACAAACGACGAAAGATTAAGTAGGTTGGTTACGGGCGATCTAGTCGGTCTGAATCCGTGCTGGTTTTCACTGAGCTGATTCTCGCATTGTCTGTATATGTAGGAATGGAGAATGGACTCAAGAAGCTTAGCGGGAGCTGAGAGTACAGTATAGCCATATGGTAGTATAGAGTAGAGTATAGCCTTAACAGACCGGTGGTTACAGTGTGAAACACAAATGAAGAGTTCCTGTTTGATTTTTAGTTTAGACGACACGGATTACAACTCTATTAAGAACTGAAATATGAAATATATTGTCATAAAATGGATACATGCCTTTAATAACTGCTTCCCCACCCCAAATACCCTCATGCATTTCCTTTGGGAATTTAAGGGGTATCGGAACGTTTTGAACCGGAGAGACAACTCCACTTTTAGTGCTTTTCCATTGTCCCTTTCTGGGAATGTAGTGCACAGCTGCGGGTTGCATCTCTTTCCATTCTGCCCAAAATTTCTTGTAAGCTGGAGGCAACTGCGAGCCTACTCCTTTATCAAAACGATTCAACCTCTTGAACACCCCTAAGAATCTATCTGCTTTCTAAAAGAGAATATTTAAATAACAGTGTTTTACAAAATGCATAAATATAATATGAGCAAAATAAAAATATTAGAATAAATAATTACCTGACCGCCAAACGCAGCCATTCCTATATATTTATCACACTAAAACGAATGAACAGTAAAAGAGACTCCAGTCAAACTGTTTTGTTCATTAACATTAAACTTAAACATATACAATCCCACTACCAAGAACTAATGAAATCTTATGAAATATTTCTAACCTCTCTTTCGGAAAATTGTCAAATTTAAAAGATGAAAAAAATCTGGTATTATATCATTTAAGCTGAACGCATAAAAATCGAAATAAGCGATATAGATTGTCTGTAGAGGGAAAGAGACATTAGATAAGTCAAAGCATGTAAATTACGTCTGTAGGGATGTGATATCGTTCCTTAAAAATAAACGATTAATCGATCACTTTTCTCTTATAAAATATATTAAAATACAGTGGAACCTCTCATAACGAGAATAATTCGTTTCAATCTTACTCCGTTATGTGAAACAAATGTTCTCGAATAAATCAATGTAAAATACGATAATGCATTCCATGCAAAAAAAATACTACTTATTTTTATTTTAAACGTTTATTCTAATAAAATTACATACTTATAGATTGTTAAGGAGCGTAACAACCTGTTATAATTGAAATTGCATCATCAGGTAATCGCTGTACACTGTTTTTTCGTTCGAAGTTTATATCATTATCTCGAAAATAAACATAACATACTGTGTATTTCTAATACGTTTTTTTAAACATATATAAAAATGTGGACATCAATTAATTGAATTTCGAAAAATGATAATTCAATACATTTAAATGCATTCTCCTGTATGGCCATATAATTCTAAACATGTTTTAGTCACATTAGTGATATTTATCTTTACGAACTCTTCGATGCTCTTAGTGGTCCCTTTTGCCTAGTTTAGTCAGATAGGCCTTACTAGAAGTGTAATTCCCAATGACTTTAATATATGGATTAGGTTGGGGAAAAAGTAATTTCGTATTTTTTGCTTTATTTCAATGCTTTATAAAAAGTATTTCAATCATCCAATTTTAGTTAAATATTCGCCGTTCTATTCGATAACTTGTTGCCAACGAGAATCCAACTTCATAATGCCTTTTTCGTAGAAGCCCCTATTGGTAAAAAAAACTCGGACAGCCAATTTTCACAGGCCTCTATTGAGGCCAAATTTGTACCCCTAAGTGCGTTGGACATAGACAGGAACAGGTGGTAGTCACTTGGTGCCAGGTCCGGACTATAGGGTGGATGCATAAGAACTTTCCATCCGAGCTCCCGGAGCTTCTGGCGCCTCATCAAAGATGTGTGCGGCCTGGCGTTGTCCTGATGAAACACGATTCTTCTCCTATTCACCAATGCTGGCCGCTTCTGTTCGATCGCCAGCTTCAAATGGTCGAATTGTTCACAGTAGAGGGTAGAATCAAGCGTTTGGCCATAGGGGAGCAGCTCATAGTAGAGTATTCCCTGCCAATCCCACCAAACACACAGCAACATCTTCCTGGCCATCAGTTCTGGCTTGGCCACAGTCTGGGCCGCTTCATTGGCTTTCGACCACGATCTCTGTCGCTTGATATTGTCGTAAGTGACCCACTTTTCATCAACAGTCATTATCCGCTTCAGAAACGGGTCGATTTTGTTGCGATTCAGCAGCGATTCGCAGATGCAAATTCGGTCTATGGGTTTTTTTTGCGTCAGCTCATGTGGCACCCAAACATCGAGCTTTTTTTAAATCCAGCCTTCTGAAAATGGTTTAAAACGGTTTTATGATCGATATTCAGCTCCTGGGCGATGCTACGACTGCTAACATGACGGTCTATCTTGATATTTTCCACGATTTTATCGACATTTTCGATGACAGGCCTGCCAGAGCATGGTTAATCATTCAGCTCCACTACACCAGAACGAAATCGCTCGAATCACTGTTGTGCAGCACGAACCGAAAAAGTATCGGCTCCGTATACATCGCAAATTTTTTTGGTCGCTTTCGACACGTTTTTCCCTTTCAGGTAGTAAACATGTAAAATATGGCGAATTCCTTTGAGACCTCCATACTCGACGCACGATAGCTCACGACTGAACCGACCAAGCGCAATACTGTCAAAGAAGCGTTCACAGTATACACTCACACCTTTACAACGCCGTATCTTATGATCCGATGTGATCAATAATGAATGAGATATACTTAGTTGGAAAAAAAATACTTTTCCCCCAACCTAATATGTAGGTTATTTGCTCATGTCTCTCTAGCTCGGTATATAAGGCCAATTCACATCAGACTCTGTGTTGTTATAAGAATCTGCTAGTTTATTGCACGAGTTTCTTGATTGTTTAATATATTTTTCTGAGATTATAAATACTTCAACCAATTGAAAACAATTTGTTAAGATTTTTGATATTTGTTGGTTACATCTATGAAAAATAAAACTGAATAATTGTGCTACAAAGCAGTATAACTGCGTTACAAAGCGAAATAATTGTGCTATATACGCTCCGCCTGAATATGAGGGTTACTATTTTTAACCCCGTATTTATCAAACATCAATATGATACTGGCCCTTCTTTCAGAATTATAGGATGTACCCCATTTATTCATATTACAAAGAAGGTACCCAATGTCATTATTTTTTACTGTGGTCAGACAAAACTAATATTGCAACATTCAGTTGCACTGACGTGTTGGCAATATGGGATCTGACAATTAAAATAATAAAGTACACAAATAATTGGAATGCATTTAAATGCTTAGCCTTAACGTCAGTGTTAATAACATGTTGATTTCTTCACTAGAAATTAAAAAATGTAAGTAGGACATTGTATTTTGCAAGCCTAGTGCCCCTTGCTTAGAAATATGCCGAGGACTATACGTCACTCTTTCTACTAAAATTTTTAGCAATAAAAAGGTTTTACGTGTTAAAAAGTACACAATAACAATAATAAATAAAGTTTTTTTTTTAAAACTGGTTATAACTCAAGTGTTTATTTTATGGTTTATTTTGTGTAATACAATTGACATTTCTGTCAATTATAATTAATTTTTCAGTGTCTATTAGCTCGAGTTGATAAGAATGTCCGAAAACGACCCCACAGGCCTTGGGCCTGGTGAGGATGAAGCTTCCGAAAGATTACCGAAACCTAATATCACCATGTCTTCCCCCGGCTCGCAGGCTCCAGAAGTGGATGACCTCAATGAAAGATTTTCTCAGCAACAGGTAGGTTTCCATCAATTTTAAACTTTTCAATCTACATTTAATTTTTATTAACAGAAGTTTGATATAACCCTGTAAGAAATATAATCAAGCCACGAAAAAAATTATATACTATTTATTGTGTATAAAAATATATTTGTGTACATTAATAACATTGTAAAACAAATTTTCTGAAGATGAAGAGTTTGATTGCAGAAGTGTCGTTCTTATTCGTAATTCTATTAAGATACATTTACTTTAGGAATAACCAGAAAAACATTTATTAAGGTTAACTTTTTGACTAGTATGTTTTTGCTAAAAATATCTAACTCTACAAGGCCAAACGTCAAAAAAAAAATTATACGTATGTGAGATATGAATGAAAACGTCAGTTTTCTAGAAGTTTTATTATATTTTATGGGAAAGACATGTTTCGCCCTTCTAAGGCATTATCAAATGTACTCATTACCAAAATGTATTTGCCAATAGCCCCATAAAAAGTAATCGAGAGGCGTTAAATCACACAAACGAGGGGGCCAGTTAACAGGACCACTTCTGGAATTAAAGTTGTCATTAAATTGATTTTGCAATAAATTGATGGTTAAGCGTGCTGTATAGCAAGTTACGCCGACTTGTTGGAACCAAATGTCGTCGATGTTTAGCTGATTAATTTTTGGAAACAAAAAATCAGTCAGCATGGCTCCATAGCGCTCGCCATTCACCGTAACGGCAGTTACTTCCTTATTTCGAAAGAAATAAGGACCGACGATGCCGACAGCGTGTAAACCGCATCAAACAGTCAATTTTAATGGATGTAATGGTGATTCGTTAATGGCTTGAGGATTGTCTTCGCTCCATATATGGCAATTTTGCTTATTGACGAAGCCATTTAACCAGAAATGAGCTTCATCACTAAACATAGTAACTCAGTAAAAATGCTCATCTTCGGCCAGTTTCAAATTAGCCCAATCAGCAAAAATGCGACGAAAACGATGGTCATTTGGCTTTAATTCTTGCACAAGCTGTATTTTATAGGCACGTAAGCCAAGATCCTTACATAAAATTTTCCACGTAGTCGAACGACAAAGGCCGACAAGTTGAGAACGGCGACGAATCGACATTTCGGCGTCTTCTTCAACACCTCGTGCTACAGCAGCAATATTCTCTTCGATACGCACATTTCTTTGT
This sequence comes from Lepidostoma basale, assembly GCA_022606425.2. Classification (NCBI taxonomy): domain Eukaryota; kingdom Metazoa; phylum Arthropoda; class Insecta; order Trichoptera; family Lepidostomatidae; genus Lepidostoma; species Lepidostoma basale. The sequence continues at coordinate 62,950 of JAHDVF020000894.1, read as the reverse complement.
CTTGCTGATGGTTTTGAATCGAGAAGAGTAAAATTAGTGCGAAAACGATCAATAACTGCACGAATTGCTCTTTCACTAGGCCGATTATGTTGACCGTAAAATGGACGAAGTGCTCTATGAACATGGCGAACAGATTTATTTTTTTCAAAGTAAATTTCCACAATTTGGGAGCGTTGTTCTGGCGTTAAACGATTCATGATGAATTGCCAAACCTTACTGAACAGAAATGTCAATACAATTTGACATTCTCAACTGTCAAACCATAGACAACAACCATCGAAACTTTTCATGCAGCTAAAAAAACACCCTTTATTTGATTTTGCCGACTCCTCATGTGGCCGCCATTTATTTGATTGTGCCACATTTTTGGCGATCTTCCTCTATTTCTAGTTCTGTTTACGTCGTTTATATATACTTTAGTAACTATTATTTCTTCATTTACTATTTTCATGTGTCCAAATCATTTTAAAGCTCTTTTCATTAATTGGTTCAAAATACTTTCATTCGCACTGCATTCACTTCTTATATTTGTATTTGACACTCGTATCATATACAGATTTAACACACATCCGTCGTAAGATATCTCATTTCTACTGCATTTATTCCACTTTCATTTTTTTTTTAACAGTTCCATGCTTTACTTTCATTCATAAGGGCTGGTACAAGAACACTATTGTGCACTGCAATCTTTGCTTTTTTGGATAGGCTTTTGTATTAAACTCGCATATAAACAGTTTAGCCGGTAAGGTTTGCTGATATTGCGGGTACAAGTTGATATTATGTTTAGGATTCCATGAGACTTAAAACATATGATATTTTCTCACTACTTTGTGAATTTTTAAGAAAACACATTTTTAAAATTCAATATGCTCTAAATACAGCGTGTATTGTGTTTATATTTATTTAACGAATGGCACATTGCATACCAAAATTCAAATATTCGTAGATCCAGCTGCTTTATTTAGACAGAAATTATACATGTGTCCCATTATTAAATAGATTTATAATTCAGTAATTTAGATTTTTATTATATATGTCAAAATATTTTTTTATACTTTCATTTGCTTCTATATACATATAAAATATGTACACAAAAATTCAATTCTTTCCTAATGGGAGGTACTTTTGATTTTAAAACATATATAATTTAATTTGATTTGTTAATATTTTTTTTCTTTTATAGGTGATGATCTCTCAACTGAAGGAGATGGTGATAGCTGAAGAAGCTGCCCGAACTCAAAAGATCGCATCTTCCCGTCTCAAGATGGAGAAATGCGTTTCCCAGTTAGCGCGGATTAGAGATAGGGCAAAAGTTACCAAGTTGAAGAATGCCTCCGATAGTTCAACAGGTATTTGCAATTTAAGATGTACTCTTCATCACAAATTGTCATTTGTTATAATATATTATTAACAAACATTCGATGTTTGAAACATACTGAGCGAGTGGTCAGTGGATGACATCTATCTATATTTGACTAAAGCTCGTGTTGAAACTTCTGATCTATTTCTCGAAAGTTTCACGATGATAATAGTCTAGCTCTTTGCTTCACATTCAAATGATAAAACCTAACTTACAATTGTCTGTTTCACTCTCCTGAATGCATTTAATGAATTTAGTTAGTTAGTTTTGAATGCATTTAGTAAAGATTAGAAGACAGTAACATCCGACACATTTAATTATCCATTTTCTATAAAATACTTATTCTGTACCCTCGAAGTATTTGTTATGTAATAATGTAACTATTTCAATTGATACACAAATAATAATTTAATAACTACATTTTTGTTTATATTTTATCACTGATTACTTTTTTGTAGTTTCTTTAATACTTGCTTGTATCTCAATTCCATCACTGAAATAATTGTGTTTTTGTAAACTTGTTGTCTAACTATTCAAGTATTGTGGGAATGGTTGGCTGTCAATGGACAAATTAACTATTGGAAATATATTCAAAATCCAACTCTTTGTTCATTTGATTATGTTTTATTTCATGTTTTAATTTCTCGTTTTCTTGATTATTTCATTTTATGATTTTACAATTTGGCAGTAAAAGTGAGCAATGGTTCAAACAAAACATGTTATATCTTAATATGCGATCGAAAAGCTAATGCCCATCATAAATAATTGAATGTATGATTGAATTCTTGATAATATAGCTTATATAGAAAAGTCGCATATATTCAAATAAGTAATGATAACATAATATACATTTCCTCTCTAAATCAAATGGTTGTTTTTAATTTAGCATCGCCGAAACCATCTCAACAAGCAGTGCCCGTTGAAAGAGATTTAATTGGGGATAATCCACCATCACCTTCTGTAGCCATAAAAGTTCCTTCCACACCAGATCCACCAACTACCTCAATTGCCGTGGATACCAATCCTGCCATATCTACCGCATCACCCACGATTCTGACTGTTCCACAAAAGTCTGCAGGTTATTATTATTATTTTATTTTCTATTTTTATTTATGATTTTAAATATTTACTTCGGATGGATATACAATTTTTGAAGAGTTTTTGTTCTTTAGCTTGGACAAATCATCCATAATATTATCATTAAACACTGTTTTGGGTTTCCTAGAGGTCTTATCGGTCTCTGGTCCCAATGTGTGCAGATACTTGATTGGTATACGTGGCCAATCCATGCCAGGCGACTGGCTCTCTAAATGGTTGTTATAAAGGGTTGCTGTTTCTTGATTCCTACCAGGTCTCCAAGTCTCTGGGTCCCAAGATTATTCTTAGGATTTATTTTGTTTTTTTTGTGAATTCTACACCAGACCAAAGACAGTGTGACAATCACACTGCCATCGCTGGGGATCGAACCTGGGACCTTTGGTATGGCAGTCAGAGCTTTTACCAGTCTACCACGAAGGTCGATCATGTTCTCAATCCAGTAAATTCTTTGAAAGTCGCCGTGTATGACTTCAATTCCTATGTCATTACTGGATTGATGATGGTGTTGTAAATGTGCAGCTTGGTATTTCTGGACTAAAGCTTGGATTTAGGAACTTCATCATGGAGGCTGTGCCTTAATTTTGTACGCATATTATTCCATTCTGGTTTCTATCATTTCCGTACCAGAATAGGGAACTATCTCACTTGTCCACACCCATGGAAATATCCTTCATTGGCCATTATTATTCCTGAAAACACTCATCCGGTTTGTCTTTTGGGCCTGCAAGGCAATTGGGGCTGCGGGCACGCCTTATGATTTTTTTTAAATGTATTAAAATTTAGATTTTAATTGATAATAATTTATTTTAATTCAGTGATAATTTATTACAGAGCTTGGAACTAAAACTAAAACTCCTAGCCGTGAGGTGACAAAGATGTTACATCAACAGATCAAGGAGCATAAAGCAATGATCGCAGAGAGAGCCAAGAATGAAAAGGAACTGGAGGTTGCATTAGCTAAAATTCAGAAGCAACTCGAGGAAAGTCAAATTCAGTCAACTGATATTTTGCAGGTAATAAGTTCATTCTCTTTATTGTTTTACTTCATATTTTTATACGCCTTTCAAAAAATAATTGTCTCTATTGTCTTTGTTTTTAGCTTGGCCAATCTAGAAGTAAAGTCTCCGGACCAGTATCGTTACCAGACCCTAACCCCGAATCCTATAAAGTAATCAACGAACTTCGAAGTAAAATCACAATATTAGAAGGCAATATACTAGATTTACAAGAAACATGCAAGGAAAAAGATTCTGTTATTGATGCCAAAACTAAGGCTATCACCCTTATGTCGGCTGATCTTAGTAAAAAAGGTAAAATATATAAATATATATAGACAGCGTTGTTCTGAATTAAAATACATTTCTTTTCACGAAAACAGTTATTTATTTAATGGAAATTCTGAATTACGCTATTCCATAATGTTAGGATTTTAAATTTATAAAATATTCATTGGTTTTCAGGTAAAAATACGTTAGATTTATTAGATGACACCAAAGAGCAGATGCAAAAGATGCAAGAAAATTTTGCTTCCATGGAGAGTAAAATGAAATCTACGAAACAAGACATTAGCGACGAATTGGCGGTGTGCAAAAATAGAATTGTATATTTAGAAGAGGCAAATTCTATACTTGAAACTGAAAGATTTAATCTAAGCATTCAAAATAATAACTTAGAAGAACAACTTTCCGTAAAAGAAGAGGAAATTAATAAAATGAAGACAGAATTATTGGATAATTTGAAGAACATTGAAGAACTCACCTTGAAAGTTGACAGATCTATTGAAAAAGATTCAGCGTCGCACGAAGAAAAGGGCAGCGAAGAAATTTCTAAAATGAATGCTCTTAGTGAAAAAATTGAAATTTTGGAAAATCTTAACTCTATTTTGCGGCAATCCAATATTGAATTACAAGAAAAGATAAATCCCACTCTCGTGCAAGACGTTAGCTTGTCGCCTTCAAAACAAGTTAAAGAAGATTCCCCCAAACCATCTAAAAAAGCAAAAGCTGTACCTAAAGCGAAGGGCTCTCAAAAATACAAAACTTTACCTAAACCAGAAGTTCAACCTAAAACAACCGAAACAAAAGATGCTAAGGAATTGCAAGAAACAATTCAGCGCCTTGAAATTATAATCCAGTCCCTCAATAAGCAAGTTTTAGATAAAGAAATCCTTTTAACCAGAAAAGAAGCAGAGTGTATCGAACTAAAGGAATCTCTGAATACTAGTACCGAAGATGCCGTTGATAGATCTTTAACTACTGAAAATTCTGAATCCATCGAGAGACCCACTGAAAGTGCTTTACAACCAGAGCAGGAAATAGCGTCGGACACTGCGCCCGCAAGTTTAGAAGAATCTCTCAGTAGCGCTGCTATACAGGATTCTGAGAATATAGAAAATATTGACACAAGCGGACAGGATTCAATTCAACAGCAGCTTGAGAATGCGAGTAAAGAAATTTCTAAACTATCCAAGGAGCTGACGGAAGCGAATAAGAACATGCTTAAAGTGAAAGTGTCTCATAAAGTCAAGATTAAGCAGATGCAGAAGAGCATTGATGATTTCAGTAAGGTCTCTGACAGTCATTCGGAGATGGTGCGGCTTCAAGGAGAGGTGGCTGTGTTGACACAGAAGATAGCGGTATTGGAAGAAGACAAGGGGAATCTACAGTTGCATTTAGTTGACTATGACAGTGGAAGAGGTAAGTTATTTAAAACTATTATAAATAGTAAGTCATATTCTGACAATAACCAACTTCTTGCATTTTTTTATACAATAACAACAAACCGTCACGCCGTTTCACCGCAGGAGTAGGCAGAGAGAATGGACCGCCACACTACTGTATCCTGACATACCTCTCTAGCTTCTTCCACATTCATACAGCGTGTCATACACGTACGTCGATTCTTCCGGTTTCTAACATGAGCCAACCTTTAAAATTTGATTAATTTGGTCATGCCATGTTTTCCTCAGTCTATCTCGATTCCGTACTCCATTTAAATCATTAACATATACTTTTTAAACTTTTCTTTCTTAACCCATGCGCTCCATATGTCTGAACCAACGCAGTGATCCTTTCATAATTTTGTTCATAATACCTTCTTTCGCTCTACATTCCTTTCTAATATCAGTATTTGAGATTCTGTTGTACATCGTTCTACCACACATACGTCTTAAGGCCCTCATCTCTATTGATGTGTTTTTTTATTGACGGTTAAAATTTTTGTTGTGCTTTTTCATTTGCACAGTTTAACTTCTTTGTATTGTGTAAAACTTGTGATCACCTTTTTTAAGTAATATGAAAGATTTTCTTCTGATTTTTTCTTATAAAAACCGAATATTAAATATGTGCGTATATTGTCACTTAGTTAATTTATATTTTTTATGCTCTTGAGTATGTCTGTGTCTCATAGTGTCCTCTTTAACCGATCTTTCTGAGATTGTTGCCGACTCCATCTTCTGGATAGTAGAATGAATTGATTAACTATCCAGAAAATGATGTCTGTAATGATCTCCGAAAAACGTTGGGCCAAAAGAAAATCATGAGACACGAACTTATTCAAGATCACAGAAAATGTGAAATATTGTGTAAATGTATTAAATACATGTCGCACCGTGAGTGTAAAACCGAAACAAGTGCAAATATACAGTTTGGAGATATGGGAGTTTAACCACTTAATGCTTGAGTTTTTTTTTTTGCAAAAATAGAACCAAAATATCAGGTGATTTTATTATTTATTTAAAGAATTAACATAATTCAAAAGTTGTCCAGTTCAAAAACGAGGCGAACTCAGTGCGTTAGTTTACCTTATGTAACGGTTACAAGTCGAAACGAGCGAGCAGTGCTTGGGTTGGCGCGATACGATACAAGCGCCGCACGCGAACACTGCTCGTCCAAAAGCATTAAGTGGTTAAAGACTTCATATTGCTTGGAAAAACTGTTTTTTTTAATAAAGCAATGATTTTCAGTTTTAAGTAATATACCTATAAACCGAAAATCATTGGTTTATTTAAAAAAAAAAACAGTTTTTCCAAGCAATATGAAGTCTTTAAACTCCCATATCTCCAAACTGTATATTTGCACTTGTTTCGGTTTTACACTCACGGTGCGATGTAAACAATTATTATTATTATTATTTTCTTTGATCTTTCAGGTTTAAAATCTTTAAATAAAATATTATTTAAAGATATATATTTTTATTTATTGATGATTTTTTGTTTACGAGTAATATAATTTTTTGATCCTAATTTGAAATTATTATTTGACAGTATATTTTATTTGGCTTATTACAGTTTCTGATTCACAATTGCATGCAAAGCTTTTGGAAATGGAGACTATTGCCGAGGAAAGACTTAAAGCAATTGCTGACTTGGAAGCTCAGAAGTTTGATTTAGTTCAAGGTAAATTGTATAAGCGCACTGATTACATAATGTACCACCATTTAGAAACTTTAGAAATTCTTGCCAATCTTTAATACTTATTTAATTTATTTCAGAGTTGCATAGTGTTCAGCAACAAATGAGTGGCTTGGAGGATAAAGTGTCGGATTTGACCTACTTCGAAAATGAACACGTTTCTGCAGAGCTAAAGTCAGCCCAGTTAGAAGAGCAGCTGGACGTGCTAACAGCCAAAAACAAAGAATTGTTGACCTTGACGGACGGTATGAAAGCCGAGAAAGTTGAATTGAGTAGTAAGCTTGAATGGTATATTCAAGAAAATATTGATCTGATCGACAGACTCGATAAATTAAGTACGGAAAAGGTGAGTTCCGCAGAATCTATCGAGATGGTGGAGTCCCTCACCACTCAGGAGAAGATGGAGATAGAGCAGTATGAGAAGAGAATGGATTCCGCCCACGCTGACAGTAATGAATCCAGTCATTTAATTTTGCCTGAAAGTTCGGTTAGACGAGATAGCTCTCCTAAACTGAACATGGAAAGTTCAGAGCTTCAAGAGAAAATAGACTTGTTCACCCAGGAGAGACACGAAGTAATGGAGAAGCTGGATATTTTAAAGAATGAAAATATTGCATTGTCATCTAGATTGGAAGAACTCCTCCGAGAAAAAGATTTGTTGGAAGAGGAATATAAATCATTGAAAATAACCTCCGGTAATATCGCAGATGCCTTAAAAATGGAAGAAGAGAAAAACAAACTCGTTAATGACAGCATTGATTCTCTTAAACAAGAAAATCGCGCTCTTTTGGAACAAATCAAGAAACTATTCACTGAAGAGAGTGTTAAAATTGAACACTCTACAAAGGAAGGAGTCGCGGAAGCTACGGATACAATTGAAAAACAACCGTCCGAATCACCTCAATCTACTGACTCCGCAAATGCACCAGAAAGTGAAGTAAAAGAATCTGTAGTGCAATTGGAGTCGGCAGAAAAATCTCCCAAGATGAGTGCAAAGGATTCTAAAAAATTCACGAAAGAGATTTTGAGGTTGAAAAATGTGATCAAACAGCAGGAGACTGAAATGCAAAATCTTTCCGCCCAATTATCAGAATTTAAGGATATCTCTATCCAAAATGAATCCCTGTTGAGTGATAAATCTGCCCTCGGTGGAGAATTACAGAATGCTTTACGAGACAAGGAGTCTCTGAGTGAAGAGCTCATTGTTATTAAGAATGAGAAGAACATGTATAATGAGCAACTACAGAATTTACAAACCCTTCTCGATGAACTGAACATTGAAAAACATTCTCTCCTCCAGTTATCTGAAGAAAAAGATACCCAACTTCAAGTGGTGCAAGATGATTTAAAGACGAAAGATGAATATGTTGAGCAATTGATTTCTTCTAATCAACAATACAAACTTGATATTGTTTCATACACTGATCTTATTTCTACTAAAGACATAGAAATTTCTGAATATATTGAGCAGATCAATAAATTAGATTCAGTTAGCAAAAAATTGAAATCAACCGTCACTCAATATGAAGAACAGCTATCGAGTACACAGCATACAAATGTGATTAAAAATCTCGAGGCTACCGTTAATCAATTGAGAAACGTCATATTTGAAAATGAAACCAAAATTAAAGAATTGGAGGCTGATTTATTGCAATCAACAAATTCATCAGAATTACTCAACCGACAATTATTAGAACACCAGTCTGCAATCAACGAGTTGAAGAAGACTCTTAATGACAATCAGAGAGAAGTGAGCAGCGTTAATAGTGAAAGAGATGAAAGGAATAATGAAATCCTTAGACTTCAAGAGGAATGTTCTAGGAAGGATGCAGAAATTCACGAAGTAAAGTTGGAGTTACGGAAGGAGTCTAGAGAACACGATAAAATTAAAGATGAGTTGAAGAGTGCTCAGAGTAGTAAAGATGAAATACTCAGTCGAGTCAGGGAATTGGAAGAGTCTTGCCTTAGCTTTAAAGATAATGAAGTGAAGTTGCAAGAAGAATGTTCCTTATTAGATAAAAAATCTAAAGAACAGTACGAGAAAATGAAAAAGTTTGCGGCAAACATAAAAAAGAAAGCCGCCATTTGCTCTGATCTAGAGAACCAAGTGGCTAGTTTAAAAACCCAATTGTTCGACCAGGTGAAAATGTGCGAGGAGCTTTCTGTCAATAATAAATCATTACAGCAAGAATCACACGTTTTAAACTCACAACTAAATGTGGTCCAATCTGAAATGCAACAGGCTAGCTCATCCCAGATGAGTATGAACCTACTGGAACACAAAATAGTTGACTTGGAGACGCAGTTATCTGATTTCCAATCTCGAATTGCCACTTCTCTCTCCCAAGTAGACACTCTCACTCACCAGAATCAGGAATTACTTAGTTTGAAGGAATCGCTCTTGATTCAACTTTCTGAAAAAGAATTTGCTGCAAATCAGTTGACTATTGAAAATATTTCGCTCACTAATAAGCTAGGCAACCAAGAGCAAGAGTTAGAAAGTACTAAGCAAGCGTTATCGAAAATTGATATTTTAGAACATCAAGTTCACGAGAAACAGGATGAGATTTCCAATTTAGTTGAAAAATTGGATGATGTGCAATCTAATTACGACAATTTCAAATGTGGTCACGAAGCCAAAATACAGGAAAGAGATTTATATATTGAGAATCTGGAAGGAGAGATATTGAAGCATAAAGATAGAATATCCCGACTGGAGGAAAGTGTGTCAACAATGGAAGAGAGGAGATCTTCTTTGGAGAGGAAGACCGATCACCTTGTAACAAAATTAAATGAAAAAGATGACAAGTGCTCAGAATCGTCGATATACGGAGATGAACTAGAGAAAAGACTCGCCGCTCTTATTGTCCACGATGAACTTATTCAGAGGCAGTTGAAAGACACACAGAATGAGAATAATGAATATGTCCAAAAAGTTGATAGTTTAACTGAGTCCAACAAGCAGTATAAATGTGAGTTGGAGAGTGCTCGTTCGATTATAAATGCTTTAACAGCCGACATCACCAATCTACAAGCCCTAGAAGAAGAAAGAATGCAAGCGTGCGAACGTGTAACCTATTTAGAAAATGAGTTAAAGAGGGTATCTGTTGAATATTCGGATATTCTCAAGAAGAAAATAACGGAATACGAATACTTGGAGTCTGATTTACATTCTCAAATCAGTAATTCTGAATTACAGAGAAGAATGTCAAAAGAGCAATATGAACGACTCCAGGATGATATGCACCTGCAAACTCAATCATTTAAAGAGTTGCGAGCTGAACACGATTATCTCAAGTCTGAACATGAGAATGTCTCGCAGAAGCTGCAAGCGGAATTATTAAAAAATGAAAATCACAATGTTAGGTCTAACGAATCCCTTGACTACGAGAGAAGACTCCAAGACCTGTCGTCAATTTTGAGCATAAAAGAACAGGAAATAGATCAACTTACACTCAAACTTCAGGAAGCCGCCAAGAGTACGGCCGTGACAAGTTCCCCTCCAGAAACTCAACTGAAAAACTACTTTACAGATAACTCGGGAGAATTTGAGACTATAATGCAACAGAAAGAATTTGAATTAGAAAAAATGAATAATCAGTTTAAAACTTGTTTGTCTCAGTTATCAGAGGCCGTTGATGCTGAAAAGTCCCTCAAGGACACCTGTTTAAGTTTGACTAATTCTTTAAATGAGAAAGATTGTATTATTAACAAACTTCAAAGTGAATTGGCGCTTATCAATCTCTCCAATCAGCTTCCAGCAGTCACAGAAGTAGTTGAATCAGTATGTTCAACAAAAAATGTTCAGCCGTCATCTGCTTATAGCATTGGAAAACATGTGACTGACCCAATTCCTCCGATGGATGAGGATTTGTTAAAAAGTCTACAAGATCAAATCATTCCAACGGAAGCATTGGGCCCTACAAGTTCTTCTGATTTAGATAAACACATGATTCGCAGCTTTGTGCATGACCCTGCTGAACCAGTGCAAAGAGAAATTGAAATTTCAACACACGGTACCTTCCCTGTAAATGAAGAAATTTTGCAACCCAAGGTGACATACCTATGCCAGAAACCTGCAGATAATTTGGAAGAAGAAGATGGCTGGGGCTGGGGCGGTCAAGAATCAGCTCTCGGTGAACAAAATATTGATCCAACTGTTAACCAGGGCATAGCCATTTGGGACCCTCAAAAAGTTCAAGATTTAGAATTACGCGTACAGCAATTGATTCAAGAAAATAATAAAATTAGCGCAGATTTGTTGCAGAGTCAGCAAAAAGTAACAAAGGCTCTCCTTAAGTTGAAGGAGTTTAAGTCCAAGAATGACATTTTAAATAAAGAATTGAAAAACCTTAAGTCTACATCTGATTTTAACATGTTGGATATGACCATACAAGATGAATTGGCATCCCAAGCAAAGAAACTTGAAGACAAAATTAAGGAAATGACATCTGAAATGAGTAAAGAAAAACTTGAAAAAGATGGTCTTCTCAAAAGGATTGATGTACTCACATCGGCTAATGAGAGGTTATTAGAAATGAAGGAGAGGCAAGATGTCGAAATGGATGTTTTTAAGATGAAAAATAAGGGTTTATCTGAAAGAATTAAAAATCTTGAATGGGATAGCAATTTTTCGGATGAAACCGAAACGGCTGATTCAAAAATAGAAGCATCTTCTAAATCTGATGTCGAGGAGGTTAAGGATGATAAATTATTAAAACAAATCAGTGATCTTAACAAAAAAATTCAGGACCTAGAAGCTGATAATGAGGAATTACAAACTTTTATGGAAGAGCAGCAAACCAAATCCAAATCATTAGAAGCAGATTTAGAAAAAATGAAGAGGGAGGGGTCTGTAGAGCTTGATGAGGTTAGAAAAGAGAATGATAATCTGAAGTCTAAACTCAGTGAAATCAACGAAAATAATACGGCTATCAATTCAGAAATTGAGAAAATGAAACTTTTGGGTTCCTCGGAGCTATCCGATTTGAAGACAATAAATGACAGCCTTAGTGAAAAACTTGAGAATTTGCAGCAACGTTGTGACACTCTTAATTCTGAAGTATTAGAGTACAAAGCTGAGTCAGTTGAAGTTGCTCAAGTGAAGAATGAAAACACCAACCTGAAAGAACAGCTCAAGGAGCTGCTTGTGACATCTGCCGAAAAAGTATCTCTGGAACAGGAGAACACAAATTTGAAGGATAAACTTGAAGCCCTTGTGAAGGAATACTATGAATATCAAAAGGAATTTAATGAAATGGCTATGATTAAGGACAAAATTGAAATAGAGTTAAAATTCATACTCAAGGAAAGTGAAGAGTTGAAAACTATCAATAATGCACTTGTCACTCAAGAAGCGGAATGCAAAGCTGAACTTATTAAAATCTCGTACGAAAATGAAGAATTAACAGAAAAATATGACAACATTTTGAAAAAACTTAACAATAAAAATATTGGCGATGAAACCAATCAAATTATTACATATACCGATCAGTTACATACACAATCCCAAGAACTGGATGCCAAGAATTCTGAGCTGATTGAATTAAATAAGAAGGTCAATTCATATGAAACTAAGATGGTGTCATTGCAGGATAATATTGATAAACTTAATAGCGAAAATGCTGCTCTTCTATCTAATTTGGCCGAACTGCGTAATAATGTTACGGACGCTATCGATCAGAGAGGTGCAGAAGTGGCTGAAATGTGGAAGCTACATCTGGGTATGCGTGAAACTGAGTTCAGTAATATTGAGCAATCACTGAGGGATTCTAAGGAAATACTAGAAACCCAATTGTCACACTCCAATGATTTATATAACGACTGTAATAAGGCTCTCGAGGAAACTAAGAAGCAGTTGGATGCTACTACTGAAGAAAAGGAAAGATATAAAATGATCTATGAAAATGATTTGCCGCAGGAATTAAACAAAAGCAACTCTCTTCTGCAAGACAAAGAAACTCACGAACGGATTATTAAAGAAAAGGATCAAGAGATATTTACACTTAACCAAGAAGTGCTGCAGCTCAAATCTGTAAGTGAAAAGATTTCTGAATATGAGCAAATTATTTCTTTGAAGAACAAAGAATTAGAGGACGCTATTATACATTTGAAACACATTGAAGAAAATTACAACACGAATGTGTACGCTTTTAACAACAAAGAATCAGAATTTGAATATGTCCGGCAGCAACTGCAACAGGCCGAAAGCAAAATGGATGATTTGGCCCACGAAAATGAAGCTGAACTAGCCAATTTGAGATTAAAGTTCCATGATGAAAGAACCTCTTTTGAAAATATTATTGCAGAGTTAAAAAATAAAGTGGACGACTTGGAAATCCAACTCGAAACTAAAATTAATGAATGTAAGAGTTTGAATATTAAAATACAAGAACTACAAAAATTGATAAATGACGATAATACTCAATTACAACAATTGAGGAAAGTTCTAGAAACTCAGGAGATCGAAATAGTAACAATGAGGGAAAATATAGCTTTGCAAACAGATGCTTACGAGCAGCTCGCTATTTCTCATTTGCAAGAAAATTTCAAAAACAAGTCTGAAAGACATGTAACATTTTCGGAAGACACAAAACCAGGAGTAGAATCTGAAGCTAAATCATCATCGTCATCATTTGATTCTCAAACTCCGAGAGCTGATTTAGATCTCGCTTTATACATGCTGCACCAGAGAGATGTTCGCTGCGAAGAGCTGACGGTCGAGTTGATGCAACTGTTGGAGGAGAGAGATACTTTACAGTTGAAATTATCTAACTCTCTAAGGGCCAATGAGGATCTGCGATCCAAGAGGAGTCCTAGCCAAACTATAGCAGCGGATGGAAGTACTTATGATGTGCCGCAGCAGCAAGCAGAAGTTGGCGCCACCGGTGTGAGTGAACCCCGTTCTTCGAGTGAAGGGCGATCTGACACCGTGGACAGTGCAGCGGAAAAAATAACAACTGAAAATAAATCCTTGGAGACCAAGTAAATACATTTATATAAAGTTTTATTACTCTTAAAAAATTTCTGTCATTTTTATGATTATTTTTATGTTCTTATTTTCTTAGGTTTACAAAGGTTACAAATTTATATAACCCTTTGGCTGCTGTATTTTTTTCAAATTTTTCTCACAAGAAATGCTACCATCCGTAATTAAAATTTAGAAAGAAATTATTTGATTTATTTCGTTAATCTTATACTTAATGACGACCTTCGTGGCAGAGTGGTAAGAGCTCTGATTCCCATTCCGAAGGTTCTGGGTTCGATTCCCGGCGATGGCAGTGTGATTGTCACACTGTCTTTGGTCTGGTGTAGAATTCTCGTGACAATAAAATGGCGATAGATTGGCTACCTGTCACATGTCACGAGAATCAAATTGTATACTGTAATTGGGTAGAGCGACCTGTTGTATACATAAAAAAAAATATATATATGTTCCATCTATAATTGCTACACTAGGCGAAGACTTCTATGACAAATTAAATTTGATAATTTATGAGTCATCTTTTAGGGAACCACAATCGTATTAGCATTTCTAGATATATTCTGGTTCAGCATCTAAAGATTAAAAATTGGAAGTAATTTTTCTTATCTATTTAATCAGTTTTGCAATATTCTTTAGCTTCTTCAATTTGAACATTATAATTTTGTTCTCCCCAGAATATCACAACTCCACAAGGTTGGACATACAAGAGACATTCGATTGAGAGATGAAAGGGAACACCGGAATAGACAAATGGAATTGTTACAAAGGGATGTTCAGCATCTACCCCCAGAAGCAGCCGCCAGATTAAGGGAGGCGCACTTCACTTTAAGTGAGTACATATTTTTTATTAAATATTTTGATTTTATGTTCTTGATCTATTTATTCACTTTATTTATACAGCATTGATGATTTCCAAACGCTGGTCAATAGAATCAACGAGGCTAGTGTGAAATTGGGGCTGAGCATGAAGGTTGCTAAAATGAAATTCATGGTATATAGTCAAAGTGATTATTCAGAGCTTGCACTGAATGGTGTAGATATATAGGGAGCAAAAAATTCTAATGTGTAACTGAGAACTTCGACCCAGAAACCGAAATCAAGTGCATCCTAGTCATGCAGCCTTTAATAATAATTTAAGAAGTGTTTTCTGTGATGACAACATTAATTTGAAGTTTCAACAGAATGGTTAAATGCTATGTCTGGTCTATACTTTAAATTGATGTTGAATCGTACCTTAAAAGTAAGAGTCATGAACCGGCTGGAGGCGTTTGAAACGTGGCTGCATCGCAAAATGTTGTTCATTCCTTTGACAGATATGGTTAGTAATTTGAATGTTCTCCATAGAGCCAGAGCTGATAAAGAACAGTTGACTAACACCAAAAAACCTTGAGGTGATTACATCACTAAAACGGCGCTTTAAAAGTTAACATACTATTATTAAAACCCATAAGGTGTCATATTTAGGGTCACATGCTTAGGATAAAAGAAGTATGAATTGTTGCACCTGATCATGGAGCGTAAAATAGAGGGTCGATGAGGAGTTGGCAGGAGGAAAATCTCCTGACTCGGTAAGATAAGAAACTTGACTGGTATAAAATTATAAAAAACGCCGAGGAACTGAGAAACAAAGATGCCTACTCCTGAGTGATAGTCAACGTTGAGGGAACTAGACATTGGGAGAAGATGTTTTTTTTTGGTTTCTATAAGACATATGTTTACTGGCCTTTCTTCAATGCAGTCCTGGCATATTATAAAGAGGGGACTTCATAAATACAGACCTTAAATTCCCTCCTTCCTCCCTTCAAGGTAATACCCCAGGCAACACAGATCTAGCCCCCGCATAAACCAACTACCAAATCACCTTTCTGACGATGTTTCTATAAGCCTTTACCTTTTCATGGCCGCAAATAAATCACGCTGCAGTGCTCATTAGGCCGAATATTTTTTGGCAAAATAAAACTGGTCTAAAATTTTTTGTTTGCTGTGTTAGAAAAAAATTATAATTTACTTACGAAATATTCTATCCCGCATCGATTGTTACAGTTTTTTCTTGAAGTTAAATCAGTTTCAAATTTTCATTTTAGAAATTCGAAAACGGATTTCGAATTTTCCCGATAAATCGGTTAAAAGTATTTGGAAACTTGATAAAATATTCCAGGATAACCAAAACAGATGTCAGTGTGTATTCTGTTTCTATCAAATTGTCAATACAAGTCAATATGGCGCAAGAATACGAGTACATCATCAAAAGTTCTTGCGAGATATCTCGTCTGTGGCAACCATCCAGTTAAAAAGAGTTATGTAGCTACCAGAGCATACGTCAGAAGATTTAAAAAAGCTCTAGAATTAATATTTAGTTCTTACTGTCCCTAAGCTCCATCACTATGTTAGATGATCTTGCTCCACGGTGTCCCCCTTGTGACCACGACCAGCTTCTGCTACCTCGGTAGTATGATAGCAGGCTCGGGAGGTACGGAGGAGGATGTAGCCAGCAGACTTGACAAGGCAAGGGGAGCTTTCGCTATGCTTCGCCCTGTATGGCGCTCCGGTATCATTTCGAGAAAGCTCAAGCTCCAAGTATTCAGAAGTAACGTTAAAAGCGTACTGCTGTACGGATGTGAGACTTGGAAGTCTACCGCAGACGTTATTGGTAAACTCCAGGTGTTTATAAATAGGTGCCTTCGCTCAATATTCAAAATCTATTGGCCCCAAACAGTGTCAAATGCCGTTCTCTGGACCATGGCAGGCGAAAAGCCAATTAGAGAACAAGTCGCTAGGCGCAAGTGGCAGTGGATCGGTCACACTCTGAGACGGAACCCAGCCTGCATCGCTCAGGGCGCACTAGACTGGTCCCCTATGGGGGGAAAGAGAAAGCGAGGCAGACCTAGAGCCACCTGGAGAAGAACCCTGCAGGGCGAGGTTAAGGCAGCAGGTCTCACTTGGGACGATGTTAAGCATCAGGCATGCGATAGAGTCGGGTGGAGAAGATTCCTTGAGGCCCTATGCACCACGGAGGTGTGACAGGACAAAAAGAAGAAGAAGACTACAAATAAATTGAATGATCAATCTTTTTTTTTCAGCTCGAGACACCCAAAGTGCATCCACCGTTCTTCTAAACTGGCTCTGGGGCAAAACGACTCCGAAAGTGGTGCATATGTGAACGATAGTCTTATTCCATTACTGCAAATAGCATTCCTGGTTATATTTTGTTCTATATGGATACAAATATTGTTTTTTCTTCAACAATAAACATTACACACAGTGAAAATGAAGTATACGTTTTCTATGGATTATGTATTTATCTCCGAGACACATAAGTATATTATATATACAAGCTTACACATTCATCGCTAAAGATATAAAACATAGTTTTCAGTACACATATGTAGGGCATTATTTATTGTTTTAATTAGTATTCATGAAAACATCAATTTTATTACTTTATTGAAAGTTAAGGCCACTGTGGAATTCGATTGTGAAAACTTTGGAACACCAGTTATATATTTACACCTGAGGATAGAGGTCACTTCCGAAACATTGTCTTGTGTAATATTTTTATTGTATAAAGATATTTTATAAATTAAATGTGGAACATAAACAGCGTTGTTTTCAATTACAATGTTTTTATCCATTTTATTATTATATTTTATGGGATTAACATGTTTCACCTTGCTAGGGTATTATCGTATGTTTGATAATTACCCCCAGAAGCAGAATAATTTATGTCATGATAATTTAAAACTTTTCATAATGCCCTAGTCAGACAAAACAAATCACTCCGATTTTTCATTCGCATTATAATTTATCTAGTTTTCTTTATTACGTCTTAATAAATTTCCCTATTAGGACATTGCAAAAATAAATAAATTAAATATGTATCAAGGGGTAAATACATTTTACCATAGATTTTATGTTAGTTAAGGGTGCCAATAAATAAATAATAAATAAACAAAAAAAAACTGTTACTTGTGTATTCATTGGATAATGGTTTTTCACTCAGTACACATAATGTGTAGAAATATTTTTTATTGTATAAATGAGAACTTAAAAAGTTTACATATGCCCAGTTATTTTGTTATTATAGTCCCTCTTGATTATGTGTGAATTGGAGCATGTGAACCGGTGAATCATGTACAGTGGGGTATACCAAATATTTCAATTTAAATTATTAACCAGTCAAAATTTATTTAAAAATATTATTTTAATTCATTCATATTGTAATTGTATTGTATTATAATGTTATCTAATTTGCATATTATCGTACATCTTTTTATTATTTTGTTTGTTTATTTTATTATTTCAATAAATGATTTGATTATTATTTTTTAAGCTGCAGCTAATTTCCGATAATGTCTTGTGTAGTAAGAATTAAATTAAATTTTCATATGAAGCACTCACTTTGTGGTTACACTTTTTAAATGTATAAGTATATAAAATAAAATAGACACTTGTATTTTAACCCATGGAATAGTAATTATATATGAAGCCAAATAATTTTGCTTATACCTAAGCTTCATCAGGGCAATATAAAAACTAAATAAAAATATAGATTTAGACGGTGGAGGAGAGATAGGGGAAGGATTAAGGGAACAAAGCTGTTGCAAACATTATTCATCTATCTCTTTCCCTCTCTCGCCCTCTCTCTCTCACCACCATCTATATATTTATTTAAACCTATATTTTTATTTCGTTCTTATATTCCCCCGATGAAGCTTGGGTACAAGCGAAACTATTGGCTTTAAATATTTTTACCATTCCGTTCGAT
Source organism: Lepidostoma basale (assembly GCA_022606425.2). Lineage (NCBI taxonomy): Eukaryota > Metazoa > Arthropoda > Insecta > Trichoptera > Lepidostomatidae > Lepidostoma > Lepidostoma basale. The sequence goes on along the minus strand of JAHDVF020000894.1, from coordinate 44,331 downwards.
TAGTAAGATATTAATATTTACGAAACATAATTTTTTAGTTTATGAAACGTGTAACTAGCCAACAAATTATTTAATTTTGTGTATACCAATAGATGGTAGTCTATATTTTGGCATAATCAAGGAATATTGGAGAAATTATAAATGAGCCCCAAGTATGGGGCCATATGACTTGAGGGTCTCGCCGTTGGGACAGTACGCATGGAGAGGTTAATAAACATAGTGTTTATTTTATTTTAAATACTTATAAATTTAAGGAATAAATAGAGTCATTACACATAAATTTCATAATACTAATATTTTTTTTGTTTAATTAAGATTATTATTTATATGATATATTTTTGCTTTTCAATAATAATTGTAATGCATTCTTAGATATTCCAAAATCAGTGTAATCCGCTTAATTTGATCGTTATTATTATGTTATAGTTGAAATTGTAATTCTTCAAACAAAATTAGACATGACGGGTGGTATAAGCACGATAAAAAGTCTTTTCAAGTTTTGTAATTCTATTGTTTTTAATTATTTCGATATGTCTTTCATATCTGTTTTTCTTCTTAGAAACTTAATGGTAAATACAAATGTATATTTTATAGTATGTATTATATGAAATTAAATTGTTTTAATAAAAAGTTACCATTGTGCATATTAATAGTTCAGTGTGCCTATTTAAAAAAATATATCACATGCTAACATGCGGGATAAACATGCTAGCATGCAGGCCCTAAGGCCATTCTTATATTTAAATTTCCTAACTATTTCATTCATTTTCTTTACTTATCTTTAATAACTGGTGTATGGCGTCTAATAACTTAAATATTTGAGGTTAAATAGTCCCATAAATTGACAAGACTTTAATGACAAAATCTAAGTAGGTCCGGTTGTTATGTTTTAAAAATTTGATAAGATGTCTTACATGTTACGTGTGTACTATCACGATGGCCACACTGCGTGTTTCGCACTATGCTACGTGATTCTATAGTGAAAACTTATCACCTAGCTTAGCACTAAGTGAAGCACTTCAGTGTGGCTTTAGCCTAAATCAGTGTTTGTTTGAAACTAATAATAGGCAGATTTTTATATGAAAAATTATAATGTAAATTTTTTAAATGTTTGATTGGTTGTAGAGTTATCGGGATGTTTGCAGTATATTGTATCTATTGCAGAATTCCTTTGGCTGTTCCTACAAAGTGTCAACACTGCTACCCAATATCCATATCCAACAGAAATACACATTGCAAAAGTTCAGTTTCACTTCTTGGTATCAATTTTGGAGTCTGAATCCCTTAAAATCATAAATTAAAAAACATATGACAACTTATAGCTATAAAAAAAATCTGGTCAATTCCTCAGCTGTCTCACAATTTTAATACTTCTCTTCCTGAGGAATGTGTTTGCATTTAAACAGTAGAGAACCACAATGATGTCATTAATATGACAGGCAATATAAGAATACTGTGAAAGGTGTTGACATTGTGGGAGTAATTCCAAAAAGAATCTTTGATTAAATGAGATGTGATAAACTTTACATGCACTATGAAAATGGTTTGTAAGTTGTTATGAAATATTGTATTGTTGAATTAAAAAAATACTGTGAAGTGTCCATATACAATTCAGTTATTCGAGACTGAACCTTTTTACTACTCAGAATGGTGATGGCCTCATGTATTTTATAACGGGGTCTATATTTTCCTTGTAATATTACTATTATTTTATTTTATAAATGACATAGCTATTTATTGTATTATATTGGTAGTCAAATTTTACTCGAGCTTCTTCATCATGGTTGCAATCCTGGAGACTGGTCTGCAACAAGCCTCACTTGTTCCCTCCACTCAGCTATCTTTTCATTCTGTGTAGCTGTCATAGCGCATGTCTCACCTGGTCCATACAGGTGTCTCTTGGGCGACTTCTGCAGTTTCTCCTCTCAACCATTTCTTCCGCGATGGTAATCTGCTGGCACGGATGCCTGATGTTATGGCCTATCCAGTATGCTTGTTGCTGGGCAATCCTTTTAAGGATTTGCCTCGTTTCTCCAGCTCTATTCAATAATCCTATCAATGGATCCACATCATGCGTCTGTAGCACCACATTTTAAAAGCAGCTATATGTTTCTCGAACTAATAAAATACAAAAAAATACTATGTCAAATATTTTATTTCAATAATTTTCTGTGTGTATGTCGGAATTGAAAATAAACATTTTGTATTTTTAAAATTACTTGTAACTATCTATATAGTATTATAAATAGAATGATAGTTTTTTTACAAGTGATTTTTTTAATATTTGAAAATATACTTGATTATATTTCGACAGAAGCTAGAATATTATTTGAGAAAAAAAATATATGTAACAGGATTAAATCTTTTAGTTGTATTCGCAACTGCATTATATAATGTCGGGTTAGTTTTAAGCATTTTTTCTCTGGATTTGATTTTTGTTTATTCAGTTTTATTTTTTATAAAGGCAGTTTTATCTTCATTGGATATATTGATTTAGAGATAGGTTAATCTGTTTGTGCTATAAAATTAATTGCAATGCATTAATATTATGTGGATTCGTTCAATAGTATTTTTTCTCAGTTTACTGTATGATTTAATAATTAGTAATGTTGCGTTGATAGCACAGATGTGATTTCATACATGATTCTTATGTAACCTTATTAACTTTATTATTAGTTCTTAATTATTTTTAGATTCATTGTTTTTTTCTCCTAATTTTATTTGACTCCTGAAATATTGTGTATTATTAACTAACTTTATGTTGTACAGTATTGAAGATTTCGCTGATTTATATTGTTTCATTTTATTAAACAAAGTGTAATTTGGCAATTTTTCAATAAATAATTTAATGATAATAACATTGTTTTTCTCTCATTTGAGATGAGCAGATTGGTAGGCAGCCTCGCAAATCTAAAATGTAATATAAATTGAGTCACGTACATTGGTGAAGGTTCTGTTCTTTTGTGAGGTAAGAGGGATTTTGAAAGAAACCATGTTTTAAGAAATCATATTGTAATTTTTTATTCACAGGAAGAAATGTCTATTCATACTATAGATTTTCCTTGGCATGTATCCATTACTTTGATATGTTTGTTTTCAGATTTTTATTAAAGAATTTACCTAATAATATAAATAATAAAATACAGTGGCTTAGTATACTAAATAGACTTACGCTTAGTATATACTTAGAGGTCAGATATTTAAGACTATGAAATCGGATCAGATTTAAACCTAACAAAACTCTACAACTATACAGAATGACTGAAATACGTATAATATTATATATAAAGAGCTAATCCTAAGGTTGGTCTATACATTGGAAGACAATAAACACACATTACACAATACAAATTTAAATAAATGTTCCACCTTCTGCAATTGTTCCAAGATGTACGTAGAAGAGCTCCAGTGTTGGCAGTCTTGTTTGGACACACTATTCTATTAAAACATCCACGCCGGCTGCTAGGGCCGCTCTTACAAAGTTATATTCCCCGTTGAACATTGCTGACAACTGGACACACCTCTTGTTTATTCCTTTACGCCTAAGTATATAGGAACCCGGAAATAGGTTAGTTCTTAGCATTAAATTAGAAGTGAAACTTCTGACTAAATTATATATATACACAATTATGATAACGGAGTTGCTTTAATTGATTAACTAACCTAGAATGACTCGACATGACTACAGACATTCAAAACATGACCATCATAGGAAAATAAACATTACCGCAAACCAATAATGCTGATATTTCGTAACTTTAAGAATTACATACAAATAAAACAACATAACTACAATGCATGCCGCTAATTATAAGGATCACACTGTTTATCAGTATTTGCTCTTTATCCTTTTAGACCAGAGGGCAATTGATACCGAGTCAGGATTGACAAAATATACACAAACATTGAAGATGGTGTAGACTAAGGATAACACACTAGTGTCATCAAATGCACCTAAAATATCTATGTATATTTTACAAATTAAAGTAATAGCTTTCCTCAACAAACGACCAGAACAAATGGAGCATGTGTTGACTAATCAAAAAATTATTCTGTGAAAATTGTTTGCAACAAGCGGTTGTTATAGTGATATTGAATAACTCATTTCTCAGATCTTCAAATGAAATAGTGTAGTCTCCAATAAAGGTATATTATTTCACTAATTTCATGCATATATCACGCACATACCATCATGTCTTGTCTTGATAGGATAGATAGACCCTTGTATTTTGACAGACAATTCATGTTGCTATCATCCACCCATGTTTTACTACAAAATATGGATACTAAACATAAAATAATATTGCTATCAAATCCATAAAATCAGGTTGTCAAATATCAGCGGAATATGTCATCAACCTAATATTTACTACAGCATTCATAAGAAATAATACATATCAATATGACTGAAGTTACTTACAATAAATGTTCCTATAATATGTGTACAGGTGCCTAGAAGAAAACTCGGGGTTCTCTTTACTGTTTTTATGAAGATAAATAATTTTTGTACCTTTCGGGCGTACTGTACAGTTGAGTTGTTTCAATATATCTTATACTGGTAATTTAGATTTCTGGTTAATATCACTTTAGTTTTGCAACAGAGTAATATTTTTTACGTTAACTCAAGACACACTATGTTTAGTTAAATGGCCGTTGAACAAATTAATTAAACAATTGTTTTTTCTATGGACATCTGTTAAAAAATTGAGATGTTGAGTTGCTATTATACTAAGTCAATAAGCAAAATAATAAATCTAGCTATTAGTGAGTCCATTATAGATTTTTTACATACTATTTCATCATCACCATTCTTAGATTATAATAATTATAAAAGTTAATCATAATTATTAAACTAAATCATAAATTCTACAAAAATTGGTATATTTTCTAGAATCACAGAGTTTTTTTTTTATATATTTACCCAGTAGGTATTTTCATTGACATTTTTGTGTGAAACAATTTAATTGATTTACTGTTTAAGTAAGTGATAATTAAACATTGATTTTAACAATTATTGGAAGAAGCAACATAATATACAGAGTTTTATCTACAATTTATAAAAGAAATCTATATTAAATGGTAAAAAAATATATACTTATATAAAAGTTTTCTGGAAAACTGTCCATTTAACATGCGGGCTTCTTAAATCTAGGTATTAAAGCGTAACGTATTGCCTTCCCCCGAACATTTCTTTTCATTAGAATACACACAAAATTACCCACGGTTCACGGCTACCACTAATAACCGTTTATGTATCAACTATTACAGTTTGAATTCCATTCTTCTGACATTTATTTACCTTACTTATAACATGTAAATTTACTCAAAATGTAATAAAAAAATTAAATTCTTTAAAATCAATACACACTAATTAATTATTTCTGTCCTTAATGCTAAACTAAAATATTTGATTATGAATAATTAGTTATAGTATGTAGAATGTCGATACTGCAAAACTGAACCTAGTATCCATTCACCCACCAGATAACACTTCCATAGGAAATAAAAAGTAATATGTAAATATATAAACATAATATGTAATATGTAAACATTTATGGTTAATGCAAATTAAGCATGTTAACGTAAAACTTAATCATGATTTAAAAAAACTATATAATAGTTTATTTTAACATTTAAAATATGTAGGTACAAAATAATCATATTAGATCTCTAATGTGTATGGTCTCAAGGTATAGGTATATAACTAACTAACTAACCATCACGCCGTCTCTCCCAAGGGGTAGGCAGAAAGAATGGACTGCCACACTTTACTTTCCAGACATACTTCTTTCGCATCGTCAACATTCATACATCGATTTCTCCTCTTCTACACTAGGGCGATATTCAATATTTGATTTATTTGATCATGCCACATTTTCCTAAGTCTTCCTCTATTTCTAGTTCCATTTATATCATTAACACACTTTTTTACTATTCTTTCTTCATTCATTCTTTCCATGTGCCCAAACTATCTTAATGATCCTTTCATTATTTTGTTAATAACACTTTTATTCGCACCACATTCACTTCTTATTTTCAGTCGACACTATCATATGCAGATTTTCACATTTTCATCTAAGAGATCTCATTTTTACTGCGTTTATTCTACTTTTATCCTTCTTTTGCCAGTTCCATGCTTCACTTCCATACATAAGGGTCGGTACAAGAACTCCATTGTGCACTGTCATTTTAGCTTTTATATATAATATATTTTTTGTTTGCAATGAAAACTTTAAGTGCACTATTCACTTTGTTGCCTGCCCCAACCCTTCTTTCAATATCCCTCTCCACTCGCCCATCCCTTGTAAATATGCAAAACTCATCTACTTGTTGCAGATTTTCACCAGGACTTGTAGTTCATGCTCGTAGTCTGCTAGTAGGACAGCGTCATCCGCATACAATAGACAGCTTGCTGACACTCCGCTCATTTGGCTCCTACATCCAATCCTTTCAGTTCTCTCATACACTTGTCCATATATAGATTAAATAACCACGGGGACATTACGCAACCCTGTTTGACACATTTATTGATATCAAACCAGGCTGTAAGATTCCCATTTAGTCTGACACTAGCAGTGCTTTCCGTGTATAGCGACATAATTGCCATGATCAGTTTTGTACTTATTCCATATTCAGACAATATTTTCCACAACTTAACTCTATTTACGTAGAATATATATGTATAACAATATTAGGTACTGCTTTTTCTTCTCTTCTTTTTTCTTTCTTCTCTCTACTTGTAATAGTTTATCACTCTGCCGGGGATATTACTCAGGGTCAAGTAGTTTATCATTAGGTACAATTTTGAAAGTTTTTGCTATTAATGCGTAAGCATTGGATTTGATTATATTTTAGCAATCTTATAAAATAAAATATTTTAAGTCTATTCACGTTGACTCACATTTGATATTGTATTGAGGCAATAACAGCCCATTTAATAATACTGAACATTATATAATTTGCATCCATTTTTAAAATTCAAGCACGATGACCAGTTCAGTGTAGCCAGAGTGAGGAATGATGTGGCTAGTATTCCATAACGCATCCGCGAGGCTAGAAATCCCTTTTAGGTACGTAGGGTATCAAAATGTAAATCTCGATTTTAGAATGGTAGCTTCTTATTATTTCTACCATTTTTAAATTAGAAAGAACGGAAAGTTGGTGCATAGCCTATAGATGTAAGTGGAGTATCGTTTGTATCGTCCAATATCTCATTATATCAGTACTAGTTTGGAGGCATTTGTTCAATATAGAAAATATGGAATCGAGATTTATTTTTTGTTGATCATTTCTTTATCACATTAGCCGCGTTGCCTATCCCCACTCCATCGTTGTTGTGGGTTTCACCACAATATTCTCTTCAGTAGGGTTTTTTCACCAAGAAGATAGAAAGGGATTTAGAAGTGGATATCACGTACGTCTGTAGGGGTGCCCGCTTTCCCTACCATCTTTACCGGCGTGTTGTGGGTTTGTGTCCATGACATCTCCGAGTCATTCCCCACCGCCGCTTTCCCGTTTGGGCCATCTCCTCGTTCTTCAATAGTTTTCTGAACCATATGCTCGATTCTCTCCAAACACGTCATGAGGTAGTCCTAGAACAAGAAAAATTATAATTAGAAGAGTGCTGTGAATGAAATAAAAGCAACCAAAGTCATGAGAATGTTTCTAAAAATACAGATAAAAATAGCATTAATGGAACTAAGTTCATATAATATATTCTGTATAAATTGCAGACAGGGCGATGCTGGACAAAAAATGCGATAATTTTGAGTATGAATAACCCAAAGTACACAAGTAACAAGTGACAAACACATGTTAGCTTTTTTCGTTTATTTTTCATATCCCTCCTGGTGACATCAGCATTCGCAACATTTATGGGTGTTTCAGAAATCTGTACGTACCCAAATGTAAAATTGGTACACATGTTTAGAAGTATTCGTGCGAGTGGTTAAATCTATTCACATGAAACACGTTAACATTGTGATTGACAACATGCCGCGATTGCAAAAGAATTTAAATATGGTATATAACATTTTCCCAGAGCAGAGATTAATCCAATACACCTTTCGATCATTTTTCAATTCAGTCGTGTCTTTCATGACTAACGATCGTGACCTTACATTGCAGTGTGAGACTAAATTCATATGAACGCTTTTTAAACTGAATCTTGGTAACTGAAAGTGTGTATATTGGAACTAACCATTATTATTTATACGTATTGTGAATGAATAAATTACCTGTTCAATTCCGGTAAGGATGTGTAGTCTATTCATTAATTCCGACAAGGAAACGTTGGCCCTCGTCCCCCACTCCAGTCCTTGAAGAGCAGCCGCGATGCTCGATGCAGCGAGCGTGCTGGCAGTGTACACGGAAAATTCGTAGTCTGTGGAAAGCAGAAAAATAAAATATTAAACACTCGTTATGTATGTTATAAACGTGCATAAAATTATTACAGGTTTTCAATTCGTCTCAATAAAATTACGGTGGATACGGACGAAAGTATTGACATTTTATGTTTCCCATCATATTATTCGAACGTAAAACTTGGTATGCTGATTGAACCCAGTGTGTGGGTTAACCATCGTCTTACAATGTTTTTGAATGGTTGTTAATGAACATGAATCTATGGTATGGCGTTTATAAGTAATATTTCAAAGGGGTTATGAGTTTTCTTTAATACTGCATGGAAACTTCGCACTTTAAATCTGAACCTAATAAAACTATTTTTACGATAACTAGTAAACGATAATTGTGATTTTTATTACATGTACATTTAAATTTTTGAAGTAAGTAGATAAATAAATTATGCTGATAGTTTGTTACGAAAATAGATTGTTTTTATTTTATTTTTAAATTCACTCAATTGTCCAGTTGAGCTGAAAATACATTCTTGATTTATCTGTTTCTACCAGTTTCCCTTGGATAACCATACAGATCTTTTAATCGTCTGATATGCGCCTAACCGGTTGAAACATCACTTTTAATTGATTTTTTTATATATTATTAATGTTTGTATTATACTATGATAAAGTTTCATGTGTATTTCAATCTTATTTCTCAAAACATATATATATTTAAAAAAAATTAAATCAATTCGTTGGTTTGCATAAAACCCGCAAACTGATGGATTATCTTATCTTTAGTAAATAAATAATTAGAATTTATTGCAACATATAATTAATAGGCGTGTTCTTTGCATATCGTAATGTACATTTTGGTGTGGTTTTATATGCAAGTTAAGTCTATCGAATTTGTTTATAAATAAATATATATTTAATTTACCCCGTATAATTTGATTATATTGGCATTGATCTTTTTCGCAGTGCGTTTTCCAAGTTTTTTTTTTGCCGTTTTCACTCCGAGTAAACTTATAAGGGCAAGACCATAAAATACAAATTCTTTACACTGTCTTGAGTCAACATTACATTGTAGCGGGAAGAGTAAAAACTGACATGACTTAATAAAGGACACAACGAAACATATCGGAAAAAATAAGCTATTTGTTTTCAAAATAACCTATGTATTCAGTACTTAAGTATATCGATATGGAGTTGATGAATATTTATAAAATATATTTTATAAATATTATCAAATTCAATGACAAAATGTGTCAATTAAAAAAGTGATCTAAGCGTTTGAAAATAGTATTTCGCGAATTTAAAAGAAAATAGAAGGAATTAATATTAAATGATAAAACATTTTCGGTCATTATTTTAGTCACTAGCAGGAGTTATTTGCGTTGTTTGTTATAATTATAATAACAAAACAAAAAACGCCGGTGTTTTAAAAACGCAAAATATGTCTTTTAATTATTTAAATCGGGTGGTGATTTAGGGGACAAAGCGCTTGGCTCCTGATCCAGGGGACTGGGTTCAAGCCTGAACACTATCAGATTCCTTTTTTTATAATAAACTATTTTCTGCTCATGTTGTATAATAAATTCTAATTTGATTTAAATTATTTGTGTTAGTCTTATTTAAAAAAATATATACTTGGATTTTTTCGGGAAAAAGTTAAGCACTTGTCCGGTCGTTGATGTTTTTCACAAGGGATAATTGACACAGAGTTACGTAATACAACCTAAAATATTTCGAAAATAATATATTAGGAAAATCTATCGGTCATGAAATGTTCTGATGAATCGGCGGTGTGCTTTTGATGTATTAAAATACAGTAGTATTATTACTTGCGTAATACTATTGCATTTTGAATGACGAATTCGCCTACGCATCGCATAAAGGGATGGGCGTTAATCTACGAATGGACGCGCTCCAGTATTCAGTGTAAATGCAACAAAAATAATATATTCTCGCTATTTGTTTGATAGCAGTATCCTCAGATATCTGTTATCACATCCAGTGACCTTGAATGATTTCTGTCTTCCTGTCGCCCAGACTGGGTTTGCTTATCTTATGGAAACTAAAACTGACACAGGAGCTAATAAATTGAAGGTAAGGAAATATTATTTGATAGAATACAATTCTTCGTTGCGTGGGTTTCAAAATTATGATATTGAATTAATATCGCATAATAATAATAATAATAAATTGGATAATTTATAGAGCGCCATTTTTATGAATTAATCATTTCAATTGCACTGCAGAAAAGTGCAGTGTTGGTAAAAAAAAATTGTCTGCAAGAGTACCTACTCTGAAAAACATAGTTAATTAGTATTAATAGTTTTTTTTTAAAGTAAATAAAATAATTTAAAAAATGGTTTTTGGTAAACAATTCGCTTCATTTATTTGTTATTTTACAAAGTCTTACTCAATTTCATCTCAAATTAGAAGATACCTCATTTCACGCAGTTCCCTTGCACGCGAGCTTTTAAGCTTTCAAAAGCTTCACGAGGATTCGATAAATTAACTTTGCATAATTTCGCGTGAATTATATTTGATTGACAGCGAATTAGTACTTGCGTGAAAAGTTTCCCGCCGCCGGTTTTTTCTATGTATGGTAAGTGCATGGGTACTTCTAGTGTATGCTCAAGGAATGCATATTATAAATGGCGTGTCTGTATAAATTTATGAAGAATTTTTATTAGTTACGCGTAATTCTATATCAGCTAGATAAATAAATGGCGCCCTTCCTATCGCACCGAATATTTAATGGTACCAATTTGATAAATGTTCAAGTAGTTGATTGCTCGTGTAAACCTAATTACATACAAACGTCTCCGTCACTGTGTACTTATTTCATATTCCAAAATTTCTAAGCAAATATAACTATCAATTTATAAATGAAAACACTTGCTTCGCTGTAATAATAATAATTATGTTATACAAGAGATGTGTAGGTGAAATATTTTCAAAGTGGTAATCGAAGGATTTCTTATTCGTATCTTACCCAGTAGTTAGATTCGCGTATCGGTACATATTTTTTTATATGCAGTACCGCTCCTTAACACAAGAAAAATTGCGACATTAACTGAGTTAGAACTAGGAATCAAAATGCAAAGATTAGCATGACGAGTGTCTCCTTGAGTGTGGTGTTTGAAAAAGCAAGTTGAAATTGCAATTTTATAAATGAATCGAAGGATATTTGATATACATTTCTATGATATTGCAGTTCCTGAAACGTGAAGATGAATCGTCAACTTGGCGGGGCAATAATCCTGCATTTTTGGCGAACCTCGGTTATGATTGCGCTTGCGTCGGGACGGGAAGATGGCCCCCAAACCGGCTGCGGTCCAAGACGACGACCGTCGGCCCCCGCCCCCGCCCCCGGCTAAGCCCCGCGGAATAATTCGCGGTGCTCGGCCCCAGTCACCATTGTCTCCCGCCCGCGAAAATGTTTCTCACGGACCGAGTGAGAGGGTTGGCGGTTGCCTGTTTATGCGCTCGCCATGTGTACACAACAAACCTCAACAAACAAACGGCGAATAAAATAAAAACCATCCTCTGTTATATTCCGCACAGAGGCGCTTCAAAATTCGATTCGTCTTCTAAACGATGTGGCAAGACAGATAGACTTCTTTGGATCAAGTTACAGCGAATTCGTGAATACCCTAACACAAGAGATACTTGTAACTGTCATATTTCTATTCATATGTTTCTATGCGTATTTAATTCTTCCCCCCCAGCCTTTTGATCAATTTGGCTCGCGCTGTAATGATGTATAGATATTTTCAATAAACTAATAATAAAATCGAATTATTTTGCACCGCTAAAGCCAATTTAATAACTATTCTTTCTAATAGTCACATTTGTTCCAATGCTGGACATAGACCTCTTCTAAACTCTTCAAATATTTTCTGCTTTGAGCTATCTGCTGCCATCTACGATCGTGCTTTCAGCATTGCGGTGCTTGACGTGGAATAGCCTCCCTGTGAGTATTAAGTGCGAGGTTAGCGATATTAAGTTTAAGAGACTACCGAAGATTGCACTGTTCGTTTTTTCCTTGTGCGCCCTTGTGGTAATTGATTTTACAAAATGGCGCACTTAAAAATAAATCTTGAAACTACAATTATTATCAATTATCTGGACAATTTCATTTGTCCGCCTTTTTGTGATCTTCCTACACATCTTTTATAATAATAATATATATATCATTATTTCACGTTTTGTTTATTGCATAATTATTACTATTATTTATTAATACTATAAATACACGGTAGTCATTGTATGAAAAGGGCAAATTAAGTAACAAATGAGTTTTTTTTACTATAAAAAAACCCTTTATATTTTGTATTCGACCTGAAATAGGTGGATGACTATTAGCAATTATTTTGAAAAATCTTGCATTTTGAAATATTTTACAAGTATTTTCTTGAACCGATGGTCATTAAATGCCTGTGCTTTACAGTAAATATAATTTATTGTATATTCGCCGTCATTTTGTACTGTGGATTCACATTTGAATAACTTTTAAAAATCATTCTAACATCACACTTTTCACAAACATTCGCCGTCATTTTGTACTGTGGATTCACATTTGAATAACTTTTAAAAATCATTCTAACATCACACTTTTCACAAACATGTTTAGGACTGCATATGTTAGGTACCATTTCTGGCCTGAAAATCTAGTTGCACCCTTCAGGGATCGATTTAATTAATCTGTAATGTTAATTAAGTGATGGATTCAAATTACGCAATTATACTTGGTACTTTGATTTTCCTTTGTCGGTCGTTGTTTACCGCTGTTGAACGAGTCTCGAATTTTCTCACAGCATTTGCTTCGGCAAAGTTATGACCGATCTTTTTATGGCAGACTTTAGCCCCAGGAATGTAACGCTCAATTATAACGTTTATTGGAGATGCGTCGGCTTGCAGAATCCTTGCTCTGCACTTGTGTTTCAAACATAAAAAAAACAGTAAATTAACAGTGGGTGGTGTTGGAAAAACGAGATTTCCGTAAATTTTGAAAAACGAAATTGAAAAATCGTCCCAAACGTTTCAGTTATCATCGTAGTGCTCGTAAGTGCACTAAACTGATGTTTTTAGGTGTAATAAAATATTCTCTCTCGACCAGTTCAATCGAGGCTACAAAACATTCCGATTGATACAAATATACGATGAAAATGGTCACAACATTTATCACTGACTTTCTATTGTAGTGTATGGAAATTAACGAATAATTTACACATTTTTGAATACATATGTAAAACAATATAAAAAATACAAATTTGTGGTTGTTTTAAAATAATATTTAAAAAGCTAAAAGGATGGTTAAGGATGGTTAATATAAATTATAGAGGGCGCCATCGATGGGAGTATTTGAAACAGGTAGGTGAGCGAGGACATGAACTGCGCTTTATATGCTGAGCTGAAGAGGGCTGCAGAAGACCAAGCACAGTGGAGGACGAGGTACAAACCAATCCGTGGGATTGAAACTTCGAAGAAGAAGGTACTAAATTAAAGACGGCTGGTGGTCCCAGAGGCTAAATTGCAAATGGAAGATCATATGATACAGGACTTGAATATTTTCATATAATTTGTTATTTATATTTCTTTTTTGATAAAATTACGGTGTTTTCACTCAGTGGCGGTACTCCCATAGAAGCCCTTAGCCCGGCATGCGTAAGAAATTTTGAATCAAAACCTCTTCTGGCTTACAGAGTTTCAGCTCTTGTGGCTATTCCTCTTACGTCTGATGGGAACATTGTTGGAAGGTGATTTGGTGGGTTATTGGTTTATGCGGGGCCACGATTTTTTAGATTTGGGGGTTTTGATTCAAAATTTCTTACGCAAGTCGGACTTCTGGGCTTCTATGGGAGTACCGCCACTGTTAACACTGTCAACACAACAAGTTAACACTTAAAAAAAAAATTAAAACGCTGTTTTTTCCACTTGTATTTATATCGTTATCCTGGTGATCCTCGAAACATGTAAATCCATAAGTGGAAAAAACATTGTTTTAATTCATTAAAAAATGGTTAATATTTAGGCTTACATTACCAACTGTATGATTGAAATGTTATTATTTTTTTATGTATATCTATATAGTTAATATATTATAGTCCATTGTTTTGGCCAAAACACTATGATACTTTAACATTATAAACAGTTAAATTAAATAAACTTTGTTTTATGTATCACAATTTTATTTTTATTTTTATTTTACGCGACAGCTGTTTCGTCAACCTGTGTTGACATCATCATTATTGTAACACCTGATGATGTCAACATAAGTGGACGAAACAGCTGTCGCGTAAAATAAAAATACAATTTTGATACATAAAACAAAGTTTTTTTAATTTAACAGTTTAAAAATATATTATATTATAAAATTGTAAATTTATAAATTATAATTTGTAGTGGGAACGAAAAAGATTGTGAAATTAGCAAGTCACATCAAGCATTCGTCGACCCCAACAGAAGCGTGTGGTAAGGTGGACACATTTTGCTAGAAAATAACCGCATGTTAGTTGTTACATTCGGTAACCTTCAAATTTTAAACAATCGCGCAATATTTTGCTCGTTGTCATGCCGCTCAAGAACTAGCCTCGTTAGGACATTGCACAATCTGTCGAACATAAGACTCGGAAACACGCCGTCACGAGCATTCGCCACTTACGCTTGAACATTTCCATGTCTACTGTTAGTTCCTTGTAATCTCATTAAACCGAGCAAATCCTAACATATTTTTATTAATTGCAATTTAAAATCATCCCATTAAATAAAAGAAAAAAAAATTGACAATATAAAAATGTTTAAGTAACATTACTTTTTTTCCTATGGTTTTAAAAAAAATGTTGTATTCCAAATTTAAAAAAAATTTCACCGATAAGTCGTGTGTTTCCACGAGGGGTCCGTGAAAGTTTTTGTAGTTTGATTTAACGTTGTTTTATGCAGATTTCCAAAAGATGTTGTGTTTAAATTAAAACTTCAGCGTTGAAAATCGCGCGAATAGACAAATATTTAAGTAGATACCCGTATATTAAGCTCGTCCTTGTATGTGTGGGGAGTTCGTTGACCTTATGGTATTATATTCAACTGACAGTTTCATTATTCACAAGTTTAGCGAATAGCGAATAGCGAATAGCGAGGGAGACATGTGGACAAGTGTGGAGGTACTACGTAAGTACTCTGAGAAAAAATGTTTATCGTCGCTGGCGTCATACATAGACCCGTAGAGCAGAGTTCCCTTGGACCCGTACCTATACATGATATAATACGTACTGTATACACACGCACATGTTAAAAGATACATAAATTCCAACATTAAATTGTTGATTTAGGAATGTATCGACCAAAAGTGTTTGTTAAATTATTTCATTATCTTTAATTAAACAGTTTTGTTCATATTTTGCTTAAATATCTAATTCGCACGTCCGGCGTCATGATCGAAAATAATCTCCTATTTATTTTATTAAAACATGATTTATCTAAAAAAAATTGTTTTAGATGGTTTGATTGAAGTTAACCATACCGATCTTTTAGCATGCCTTGTGTGAAGAATGCCTGATGTTAGACAGGATAATAAAAAAAACGTTAGTTACAAGTTTTATGTCAAAAGCCACGCGCAAGTGGAGTTTTTTTTTTATCATTTCCTATCACCGTCATATTTTATTTACCCCATACGACGATAAAAAAGTGGTCGAGCGAAAACATGAGAACGTTACGATCGTAAAAAGTCAATTCCTGGCCACCGTAGAATTTAATTTATAGTTTTTAAAAAATATTTTATTATTCTAATTTTATTTTATTCACGTTATCTACGCGAACTTTTAAATATCGGAAACCCAACAAATATGTATTCAAACATATTAAGTATTGATATATTTACCAAATACATTTATATATTTGTTTATTTACAACAACAAAAAAATAAGAAATTGCTTTTGCATCTTTATGCGCTACGGTGAAAGCAATAATTATAATAATTTATCAATTTGAAAAATAAAACATTAAATACGTAATTAAAAAAAAAACAATTAAAAAGAGTACGCATATGTGATCAATAGTATCGAATAAACCTAAAATAGGCAGTTAATTAAATTGCATAAGTTGTCTTACTTACCGAAAAAAATTTATTAAAATATATTTACCAGTGTATTTCGTTATTGATGTGTTAAAAATGTCAAAGACATCTTTATACTAGTAATTATTGTCAGAAGTCTGAATACGTAAATGGGAGAATTAAATTAAATACAATTATTGCGACAGTTGTATATATCAAAATATTATATAATGTGTTGAAATATGGGAGTGAGATTGAATCGTAGTTTCGTTTCAACCAATAATCACTTTTATTGGCAACCGAAATAAAAACACGTCGACTTACTATAATAAAAGGTGAATAAAAACATTTATTCATACGTCAACCCTAATTGACGAATGAAGCAGTCTTTTTAATTTTGCCGACGGTTAATGTTATTAATGTTTTTATTTATTAAATTTCAGCAAATATGACCAAATTACAGCGGCGTATGGACGGTTATGGTTCTTTGTATCATCCTTGGCAATAAATAAAACGCATTTATTAACCGCAATTAGCGACTTGCACTCAACAATGCCAATAATCTGCTCACCGATGAGGAATTTTAACACTCGATAAGTGTGCACATTGGAAACGTGTTCACATTTGTATTGCACCAAAAGAGAGCTTGCGCAAACTCAATTACGCCGTTGAGAAATTTCGATCTTCTCCAACAGCTGAAGATTGTACTATTCAGAGTTGCGCTTATATACATTTGCTCGGTGTCTCGCATCTGATACGAAGTGGAATCGTTAATGGAAGCAGGAAATAACGCGCGACTTATGATACAATTGAAGGTACTCGCCGTAGGAAGTACCGCCCGCAGTACGACTTTCGCTATCTCGTTTCATCTGTGATGCAGTTTTGCATCTGTAATGCAGTCAACAGACGGAGACAGATGATAACAGCCGGCACCGGATGTTGGCGGCCCGAGATGCGACTGTTTGTACTAACCCTTCACTGGAACATGACCCGAGAGCAAAGCCGGAACTAGGCAATTGCAGTCGAGATTGCGTTGATATTTTGCGATGACGTAAACTTATTAAACGCTTCGTACGATCGAAAAAACTTTTTTTTGTACACGTATAATTATGTTCAAATCGATTGGAATGTCGTCTCTACGATGTTCATTTGTTTTTCTCTACTTACGTTTGACGCTTAAGTCACTCCATTTCGGAGTAATCCAGTGTGTTTTGAATTTTTGTATGCGTAGGGTGTGTGCAATCCATAGGAAGCGAGTAATTTTCTTTGATTGGCCAATCGTTATTTTTTGGACCAGAGACGCATGTAATATTGTCTGATCTTGGATGGCACGAAACTGTAAAATGTATTATTACTACATATACATATATTTAAAACAATAGATCAGGGATGATTTAGTTTGAAGAATATTAAACATTATTTGTATATAGTGTAATATATTTCATTTGAAATGTATCTACTCTCTTTTCCTTTCATTGCACAGCTTGTTCGCAATTATGAATAATGATTACTCGATTTGAACAGCTCAGGGGCCCGTTCTAGGGTTAAATGGTAATCGGATCGAATCTAGGTCACATTTTATTCAAAACTCTATATTTAGGTTATTTTCGAGTCAACAGACGTTTGACTATATTCAGTGATGTCATATTTACAGAACATAATACGCAAATTCTAGGCAAAGTCAATAAACCCGAAATTACAATATTTATAAAGATTCGTGGGGCAATCAATAGGCAATTTTTAGGGGAATGACTGACTATGATAAATTTACGTTGACAATGGAACTGCATTTGAAATTATTTCAGACTTTACGTACTATTGTTTTGCGAGGTCAAAGGGTTAGTGGATCATCACTAAAGTAACATTTGAATGAAGTGTACGTAAGAAGTGAATGTTCGCAATATTGATGTAGATTTATACGACAGCTTTGCATTGGTCGTGGTGATCCAAAGCATGTAATGCATTTGGGAGAGTTTTGCCGATTCAAGTAGTTTCTTTACATGATCGCTGAAAACTAAATCATGCCGCCGAGTGCATGTTATACGATTGAGATGTGCCGGTACGTAGGAATAACTCGGGACTATGCTATTGTTATTCAATGAAAGAATTTAATGTTCGCATATGAATGGTGGCAGTAAAGCTCGAACCGTGAAGTCGACCTGAGTTACATTGACCTGAGCGAAATGCGGCATTATCGTCGACTGAAAACCATGGTCTAGAGAGGGACTGCATCGTTGAGGGGAGTTTAGCGAAAGGTTTATTTCTACGATGTTATTCACTTAAAAAATTATTCTAAAATTTGAAAAAAAATTGGTTTGTGGAATGAATTTTTGTGTGACTGACTAGCTGTTTTTTAAACAAAGTAAAATAACATTTATTCCGTGTTGTTTGCATCCAAAAGCTCTCTCGTCGCGGAGGCGAGGTACGAGTGGCGCGAGTTTCGTACCAGGAGCACAGGAATGTTCGCGGGTCGCGGGGCGTTGCGCGGTTCTTCCATTACGTATACACGTTCCCTTTGGCGCTACTTCGTCTGAGGACGCCGGACGATCTGAATGCCCGATGACTCCTGCGAGATATGCCACCCTGATACCGCGCGGCGCCAGACTCGCGCCGGAAATTAGATAAGTTTGAAAATGAATTAAGAATTGTTTTTAAAAGCAATTTTCCGCAACACAAAGGTAGCTAAATCCAGACACCGGCAATGTATAAAGAAATGCTAATGTCGCTGTCTGAAAATATGCTACATGGAAATAATTCTGCTTCTACATTTTTTGCCTGTCTACACTACTTTGTAGATAATAAGCGCGAATTTCTGCGGAAACATTAATTTGTGTAACAAACAATATTTTTAATCTGGTTTTAATTAATACAGGTTTATATTTAAATTTATTTAAATGTACTACCAAGTCAATGTTAATATTTTAGAATTCAGAAAATTATTCGCGGAGTTGACCTCGTAAAACCTCTGATAAATGTGAGAAAACAGCACAACCCTCGTAAAATATTAATTAATAAATTTACATTTCACTTAAATTGTATTGTAAGCATTAAAAATAATTTGATGGTCATTATTTTCGCATTTGGGAAATTGTATTTTAGGAGTAATAAAACGAATCTCGAAGAAGTATCTTTAGTTGGAACGTGTAAGCATTGCAGCAGTAAGAATGTGGCCATTTTCACGTGTTCAAGGATCCAATTTGGCAAATTCGATTCGCTCATCCAGACCGAAGAGGACGATAATAGGTCTATCATTGGAGATCTACTCCGCGAGGAATGGGGCATGAGGCATGAGGCATCGGGTGTTCGTGTAATTTGAAGTAATTTCGGGCGTGAAGCAAACTGGTTCTCTGTCGGCCCAAGGAATTAACAGCATTCCTGGGGTATGCGCGGTGTACTGCCTTACTGCCTGTCTCGTGCAGTCCTACGGTCCTGTAGCTATGTCAAGGCGCACGGCGTATCCCATCCCCATTTAACACACTCAATTTGAAATTACAAATGAACAACTAACCACAGACACGCAAATCTTGGCCTCAGGGTGAGCGCGTAGAAAAAGGGGTCACGAAGTGATGTACTTGAAACTAAGGGCAGCGTAAAAGGTCGATAAAAGGTCTATTAGCATTATCTCCGCCTCCGATTGCCCGTCAAGATCACGCCCCGTCTTGAGATCCTTCTAAATTGTGTATAAGCTGAAAAGTACTTAAATTTTTGAAGATCTTCATAATAATTGTTTATGAATGATATTTCATTTAACTTATTTTTATTTACTTAATATACCACCATGATTAGTAGAAAAATATTTTTATACGATACTGTTTGAGATTCAGAAATATACAAATATACCGACAAAAATAACAGTTAACTATTTTTAAGGATTAATTGTATCTCAATGGAAACGAAGATGTACATTTTTTATTATTTTTATTTTTGGAAACAGAATATGGTGGTCGAGGCGTTTACAGGACTTATGACCTGTAATTGGTTGGGTTAAGCGATCGCTTTATGTTAACAACATTCCCCATTCCGCCCTTCTTACGACCACCACGTCTGACAAAATTTTGAAAGATGTATATATGCTACTGTGTTGAGAAACACTTCATATTGTTTTGTTCAATCTACACTAGCGCCATCTATTAAGATTAGGTGTACAATTGAGATACATATATTGAGATACAATTAATCCTTAAAAACGATTAACCCACAATGGGTAAAATCCAGTATTTGTAATAAAGTATTTGTATACATTCAAAATGCAGTTAACTATTGTTATTAATGTTTATATTTTTAGAATCGTCGTATGAACTTCAAGTAGTTAACGTTTTTATAATATATTCTTCCATGCTGTATGTTAGAGTTGATGGATTAACCGCCACAAAAAGTGGTAGAAATCTCTCGATAGCCCCACGCACGACCACGATCAATCTTCAATCTCGACCGCGAGGGAACAGCTGGGCCCGTGTTTATGCAATATAAACATACTTGTAGCTGTTGAATAACAATTAACGGGTAACCCGTCCGTAGGTATTTCGCGACACTGCCGAATGCAAATTCCCATCGCCAGAGTTCGTTGATCGGCGGCGTGTAATAGCGATTTTGCAATTTTCTTAACAAATTTGAGCATGGGCGGGCGGCGTACATAAATATAGTGTGATGAATGAACGCGAAGGGCCGGAAAGCTGACGTGGAGGGAGACGGCTCCGGCCGCGGGGCTCAGCTGATTGCCGGTTGCGGTCCATTGTGGCTTGCCGACTGATTATACAATTTGCCCTGTTGCTCGTATAAACATTTTCCATTACGTTTTGATAACTTCTACCTGTTCTCACTCCACCACTACAACCACATTACCCTATTGATAATGCACACGTATTATACTAATGAAATAAACAAATACGTTTTACATATAGTTTTATTTTTTGATAAAGGAATGCATTAGCACTGCAAATCTCCACAATAATAAAATTTGTTTAATAAAAACTCCGTTCTACAGATAACAGTTTATTCGTTTCGTTTTGTTTCAAATACGTTTTATATTTTATATTATTATATTATACAATAAAATATAAAAATTATTGCCCTTTCTTCAAACGATTAATACAAATTATATTTTTGAAACATAGCGTGAAAAATCTACTTACGTACGTGGAAAATACGTTTTATAAAAAAAATAAACATGGAAATAATTTACTTACAGAATCAAGTCATATCAATCTTTCTTTACATAATAAAAATTTAAATAATTCGTTTGATTATGGGTACGAGACTTACAATACGATAAATGAATTGTTGTATAGAGTGAATTTTTAAATATGGATAGCAAAATAGTATTCACTGCAAGTGAGGACTTTCTATTCGTACTTTGTATACTATGGAGTTGGATTTTCTGACTTACGGGAGTGACAATTGAATGGTTGTTGAGCCACCCCTTTTCTCACATATATTATACGAGTACATGTACATGGATCACGAGATTCCGCAGGATTTAGTTATTATTTACCCTACTTAATATTATATATTAAACGT
Source organism: Lepidostoma basale (assembly GCA_022606425.2). Lineage (NCBI taxonomy): Eukaryota > Metazoa > Arthropoda > Insecta > Trichoptera > Lepidostomatidae > Lepidostoma > Lepidostoma basale. The sequence continues at coordinate 22,410 of JAHDVF020000894.1, read as the reverse complement.
CAATAAATTCCCGTATTTTAATTAAAATTTGACTTAATGATACAATAGATTTATTCAATTAAATAATGGATAGTCAATTCGTTGAATAGTTGCAGCTGACTCTTGCATGTGTAACTACGGGATGACTCTTAAGTGTACTTTACGTATAAACAATAATTAATTTTAACATTTACTTAATAATATAATATTACTCAATTTTATTTTATTTTATGTACGAATACATAGTGTGCGCAGTGGTGTGTATGTCATTAAACTTTGTTAATGACATAAGAAAGCAATGATTGTTAAATATAATATATTGGAGAAAAAATTAGTTTTTTTTTTCAATAAACTTTTATTTGTAAATTTTAAATATAGGTAGTGTTGTGAACACCCTGTGGTCTACGAACGGCGGACTATCGTTGACGGTCAAGGCGGTACTGACCTGAGTATACATATTTCTCACAAATATACAAATCGTTTGTAACTTTACACCACCGGAACTCTACTAATATTATGTAAATTTATAGGAGACATAGAAAACAAGTACCTTTTACTATTAGTTTAGATAGCTTGAATTCTGAAGAAGAAAAAAGTTAAATTTCCGTATAATAAAAATATTACATACTTAAGTATTGTTGATTTGCAGATGCACATTGCGAGATTTCTTTCTTCGCCGAGAAACACACTGCCGCGCCGTAAATATAATGGCGGTATTACAATACCCGTGGCCGATGTTCAAACCTACTCAAATCCTCGCGGAATGCATTCAGCCGTGTGGGAAATCTCAGCGGGCTTTTGGTCAAGAGTCATAATAAATAAATCAGCAACACTTGTATGGCACGATATTGTATTCGTTCCAGGGGTAGGGGCGCCCTAGACTGCACCGATAACGGCAACAAGTCAACGTTAATGGCTCTCGAAACGTGACGAGCGCCGTTACTGTTTTTTAATTACTGACAATATAAGATTTATCATCCGAAGATAACTCCAAAGCCCAATACTATTTTACAATGAGGAAGGGGCACCCGCAACAACTGTGTTGATAATAATTGATAAACAAGTCGCAGGAAGTAATATTCTTGTTATGTTCTTATTATTATCTACCCGAAGTTCGTTTTACGAGAACTCGCGGTGCACATATCGCATCGCCCCTTGCGCGGTGCATGTTAGGCCGTAATCGAAATAAATCATTACGGAACGTATTGGCATGATAAAATTTATGTCCAATAGGAAAATCGTAAATGCCGCTTTTCACAATTTGAGATTTATCGTAACCTCATTGAAATATGCTGATTAGATCCTCACGGTTGCCGGTTCGAGTGGATCGAGTTGAAATAGTGCTCGGATAAAAAAATAAGACTAGCCATACATCAGGTATCTCCGGACGGCCTCAGCCAATAACGAGGTGCCAAATCTCACCGGCGTGTTTATCTTCCGCCTGGGCGCGGGCGGGGGCAAAAAGTTCGCTTTGGAATTGTGCCGCAACTCGCGGTGGATGTTCCTTAATTCGTTATTAAAGATTTAGGCTCTTCGCCGGCGAGCCCCGCTGACGATTAAATTAAATGGTTAATATATAATTACACCAACACTATAAAAACACTTTCGGTTTTACTATTACGCGCTTCAATATCGATATCCCGAGTCGCGTTTCGCTATCGACGACCTCGGTAAGGTTACCGTAAGATGTGAACCAGTATTCCATTCGATTCATGATGGCACTTCAAGTTTATTAGGCAGACGAGATAATGTAACTTGTTTAAAAATTGGGTTCTAAAATTTATACGAAAATATGAATATTATGGTGTACTAAACATTAATAGCTAAATTCATTTATTTCATTCTTTACACGTGTAAGTATTTACGATTATTAGTTTTTATATGGTTTTAATAAAATTTCTTGCTCCGGTGCTTTTTATTAAAACTTTATACCATAGATTACTTACAAGGCATCTACTATTAAACATTGCTGAAATTGTAGTGTAATTGTGTTACACTCTATATGACTATCGAGGCGAAGTAAGCGCTCAGAAACGGAATATAATTGATTGATTGGGATATTGTCAGCTTATGTGCTTTAAAGGGGATTGCAATAAGCAAATTAGTTGTAACTATATAATCAGTATTCTATTGTGAGGACAGTATTGTATGCAGCCAGTATCTCTTCCCAAGAGCGGAGAGTGGCCTTGGACCCGGTCACCGGCTGATGGCGGATGGCCTGCTCTGCTGTGTTTAGTATTCAACTTGAGGATAGTGACATCACAAGAATGCCCGAAACAATCTCATAAAACCAGACATTTTATTATTGAAATGAGATAAGATTTTACAGTCGATTTTAAATAATAAATCAACAGAGTCTAAACAGGTCATTTGGTGACGAATGGGGAGCGGTTTTGAGGTAATCTTTTATAACACGTTTTAATAAAATCAACATTTGCCAAGGATTTCCAACTCCAACGTGTTACGATGTCCGCTAATGGATGGAATCGGGAGTACATCCTTTTAAATGTCAAATATATTTGTGTACACATTTAACACCATCAAATTCAATCTGCAAAGTCATAATTTACACTACTTAATGGAAGCTTTTAAGTTCATCAATCAGTTTAAGCGTCTGTAAATAAAACTAAAATCTTCAGAGGTGGTCCGTAGAGAACGTATTGGTCGACGTGGGATTAGAACATACCTTTGGCTGCTAGGGCTATGAAGGTCTGCGCGTGCCTGATGACCATGTCTGACTTGACGTGGCCGTTGAGTGGTAATCGGGCAACGAGGGGGAAAAGGAAGTCTTGAGGTGTTACTACTGATAAATCCCACTTCAGTTTAGACAGCACTAGGAGTTCCCAACTCTGAAACAAAATAAGAGTAATCGTTAGTTTAAACACATTAAAAATATTATCTAGAATATAATGAGATTTTTAAAGTATTTTTTTGTATTTATTCGTAAAATAGAGATTCTCATTCATAGTTAATAATCAATTTCCAAATCAAGTATTCACGAGGTTTTGCGGTCAAGTGCTGCAGAACGCGCCTTCTTTCTTATATAAAAACACAAAAATCAGTCAAGTGTAAGATACGTATAATGGAAAGATAAGTTTTTCGAGCTCCCTATTTTAAAAACGCGAGGTTTACGTACTGATTTCCAGGTAAATTGACAGAGGAAGCCTCTTCACCGGTCTGCTAGACCAGACTGGGTACCGACCCAGCGAGGGGGACAGAGGCGGCTGCCTTCAGTCACGATTCCGGCTTCTCTGATGGTGTCTGATAATTCATACGTTGATTTACAAGAGAAATTTCTCCCTTTTCATAAGACACACGTGAGCTACTTAACAAATGCGCATAATTTAAGTTTAATTGCTGCTTATTTTGCAGGGATGTGTTTTTATTCAGGTAATGATGATGCGCTACATAAATCCAGGTCTTCCGCAAATCCCGGGTCAACGGACATCGCATTCAGCGTAGAGCCTAGACGAGAGCTTAATTGGGTAACGATAGTAGGATTGCGCCTAATTTAATACAATACACAACGATAATACAATTACGGCGGTTTAAGTAACTAGAGGAAGATGACACGTGCGAAAGGAAGTCGAAATAATTATACGCTAGGAATCCTAAAAAGCTGAGCTATGTAGCCACTAGCCATCGATGCGTAGTCATTTAGGAAGGTTTACATTGGGAGGCTGACATTAATGGGATTAAAAAATGTAATGCTGTCTGAAGTAGAAATTCGTTAAGTACCCCAAAATTAAAATTTAATTACCAGAAAATATTAACTACATAATGTAAATTATAGAGCTTTAAAATGAAATACGCTAGAGTTGCATGTACAAAGTTTTCGCTAGAAAAAATTTTACAGATTCAGTTGTTCGTAAAGCTATAATTTAGGATGTGCCTCAAGGGAATCCAAAATAAGTTGCGATAGCATCGCTTATATAAAACAATGATTGTTATTTGAAGATCCGATATGTGAGCCGAATACGAAGAGCGCGCGGTGTAATCAGTTCGGGGATGGAGCACGAAGCACGGACAGGAAGAGGGGGGTGGCGGGTGCGGGGGGCGGCCTCGCTTGCTCGGCCCGTAGGGGCAGCCCGGCAGTCCGATCTCTCGTATCGGAATAAAACCATTTCGCTCATAATCGAAGTTACGGCTCACGCGAGAGGAGCGAGGAGCAGCATTCTTTTAGCGGAGATCAGCTGTGCGGCGGTGGAGGCCGGCGGGGGAGGTATGCGCAGGGGAGTGGACACCGTGGGACAGCGCTCGCCGCTCAGTGTCGGAGGCAGCGGCGGCAAGGTCACTCCTCCACGCCTCTCCCTCGCGGCACAAGGAGAACTGCCTCGGCTATTTATTTTTCCCATCTCTCAATGAACCCGGCTTGTTTTGCATTTTTCCGAATGACAGAAATAAATAATACCGGCTAAAACAGCTGTTCGACCAGCCTTTCGTCCACATCCGCCGAAACTAGTTCTGCTCATCTCCGATCCGAAGGTGACATCATCCGAGACGTTGCTCACCACGAAAGTAAAGATTTTTAATGTCAATATTTGTCGAGGAGATTCTTCTCTCGCGTTAAAGATAACAAATTATGTTTTCTGAGAAAAGAATCTTCGAACACCTCCCGAAGGATGCTATACATACTCCTCCGTTTCGACTCTGGATCGGGACCAGGACCAACTAAGGAGAGCCGCCGTACCAGCAATTAACAACTACTCGTTTCGGCTCTAAAATTTGTTGCAATAATATCCAGCAATGATTACTCTCCTAAGCCGGACCGCGTGGACTGCGCGGCGAGGGAAGGGCGCGCGGGGGATCGGACCGCCGGGGAAGGCACCGCCATGGAGTAGAAGAACTCGGAATATATTACAGGTTGATTAAGCCAATATATTGGTTTTATCGGCAACAGAATTTGAACTTTGCAACTAGCTATAAAAAGAGCAATCGCTAAACCTTACTATGCTAAATAACATAGCTAGATAGAATTATAATATACAACTTGACTTCTTGAATGGGGGATTAAAGTTGAAATGATCACGTGTCTATAATCCCACGCCGGGCGGTAGGTGATACGGGAAATACTTCACAGCGAGATTGAGATGTTAAATAGTTGCGGGTAATCAAGTCGCGTGTGGTATGCTTCTTGGACGAAAGTGAAATAACCAAGACCACACACACTCGCACACCTCAGCCGACAAGCTGACGGGGATACGCGAGAATTACTGCAATCGCTCGTTTGGCAAATTAAAGGTTTTTTCCGAGATATTTGCGTGTCGAGTAGTCAATCTCGTTGCAGAACCCTTTCGAATTTAACGTCGTAATGGAGGTTCGGATAAAGGTGATTACGTCATGAATATGTTATTGAAACAAAGGGACTGGGAATATCAGATCGGCACCAGGCAAGCAGAGGAGGTGAGGAGACCTGTTGCCCGGGGGAACATTTCAATGGAGGAGGACGTCCGCGATCCGCAGCGCTCGCAGCGGCCGCGGGTTGGACGATCACGATCTGCCGAGGACGTACGCTTCAAACAGTTCGCCATCCATTCCGCGTAAGGCCACCGATGTGCGGACGGGTTTGCTCCATCGAGATCGTGTATATGCCTCGAGTTAAAAAATACATTTTATTTCAGTGACATTTTATATATCTAAAGATGGGTTTTTCAATTTCTAAATAATTGTATTATAATACATTAATAGACTCGACATAGATAAAAACATATTGTATTATCTGATGTTGCGATGCAGAGTTGCGTGTATTTATATCCAATGAAGAAATAAAAAGATCAGCCACGAAGAACAAGTGCAAGCCAGCGTAACGTTTGATGGATAGTTGGGTGTCACGGGTTATGTGGCCGGGCACCAAGTAATATACAAGGAGGGAGCGCGCAGTACACGACACACATGCTCACAAGTACGTGCACCTCCGAGGGCCAAGTCCGCGGAAAGATACCATCAATTTGCGTGTTATGACGGAGGATACAAAAATATGGCGGGAAATTACAGCAGGTAATATGGAATTGTGGGAGCGGATGCCCTGGGAGTTTTCCGATGCTGATCGAAAGCAAATAGGGTATCTCTATAGGAAACTGTAATCTCCGTATTTTTTGCCGACACCGATAAAGACTCGGCAGGTGATTCCGATTAAGAAGCGAGGTTAATAAATCATAGTGCGGCATGCGGGGCTCGTTTCGGGATTTAACGGACTTTTGTAATCTCGCCCGCCCTTGATACTCGTATCTCCCAGACTCTGGACAAACAATGGCGCATGAAGTCAATCGGCAGGTAGCGGCGATCGCGAACGGAATCTTTGTCGAGCCTCGGCCTGTCAGCTTTTTTTGTGTTACAGGTAGAAATTTTTATGATAAATACGCTTTTTGGAATTGTTTAATGATACAGGCTCTCACTCTCTTCAGGAGACGCTGTGCGAAACCATCAATAAAGTCCTGGCGCATTCTTTCGCAAACTCTAAGCATTTAGCAGCGGCGGGCAGCGGTGTCACTAATTCGGCGCTGTCTGGCCACGGACCAGGCGCAATCCTGAATATCGATTTGTGCGGTCATTCAATATGAAGGCGCATTGATATGCTGCAATTGTGCCTTGTTTCCTTTGTTGGCTAGCAAAAAATTGTTAATCGTTGCACACAAATTATGTACCTCGCCTTTTTATTTCCTTTCAAGGAAGGGATAAATGGTTTTAATTAATGATCTCTGTAAAAATGAGATTAAAATCTGTTTCCATATTTATAAAGTCAATATCCTCTCATTAACTTGTTTAAGACGTTATTGCGTTATGAAAGTAAAGGTTTGAATGTACAAAACACAAATTTATAACGAAGAAAATACAAAATTCCTCGAGCTCATTAGAGCCAAGTTATTGTAAAGTGGTAGGAATGTTTGAATTCTGAGGAAATAGGGGTTGGAAAAATCGAAGGGGCTTTAAACAGGTTATTTTGTCTGACGCCCTCAGCCTTTAGAGCAGAGGATGCCGCCCGACCCTTGCTGGACCCTGTTTCCAAGAAAACCTTTCCATCTCAGAACGGTACATTAGTTTTTTCACCCTGGAGCCTTTTAACGAAATGTTTACAAAGTTATTAAATTGTTGGTTATCTCTCGGAATACAATAAATTTTGCTTATTTTAGAAGCAATAAATCTCGCCAAACATTTTTGTCTGCCAAGTTTCCCCACGGGACCGTGACTGAAGAGGTTCCAAAACCACACTTAAGGTAGAAAAACGCAGATTTGACCCTATTTTTCTGGCAAATTATTGAATTCTTTCCAAATGTGAGACTAATTTTTAGAAAATGAGATGTTTTTAAATAAGACGTATTGTGTTTCAATGGAACGCCTGATTTAAAAATACATTTGCGAAAAGCTTCATTCTTAACATAAGTTTTTGATCCCCTCAGGCTCCCCCTAAAACATATGTGAGAAAAAATTATGATTAAATTAAAACACAGTTTTTTTCCGTCATTATGGAATATCATTGTTAACGCCGTAAGTTTATAAAAAAAAACATGTTTTTTAACAAGTATAAGGCAAACGAGAATATTATAGAAATTCTCACTCGTTGTTTGATTATGTTAAGACGTTGATTATTAAACAGGCAAAATGGAAAGGATGAAGGCTTCCTATTTTGTCAAGAAGAACTCAGTCCCTTTGTACTATTTTGTTGACGTCCCGCAAGAGTAGAGTAATTTAAAAAATAAGAGTAACCATACATTCGGGAGAGGCGAATATGCCACATGCTCTTCAGGACAAGCTCTCAAGGACCTCCGCTGAAAGTATTCTCAGAAAACATCAAGCCTCGCGAATCCTCGCAGCGGCGAATACATAATATGTATAATAAAGTGTGTTTTATTTGTAGAAGTTTGTCATTTGCCGGTATGCGGGGGGAAGGCGAGCTGTTAGGCCGAACGTAGTGTATACATTCAACATATTATGGTTACACGTCGCTTCACGTTGTAATATTGTGCGATCGTGTTATAACATTACCTGTCCACGTATCGAGAATTAATGTCACTCCGCCTTGTGAGCGTCCTTTGGCGAAGCCCGGTACATTGAAAAGATTAAATTATCTTGCGAAAGCTCTTGTGTCGACATTTGATTAACAGTCTCCTTTGAGCGTTATGGATGATTTAAAAAGAACTAAGTATGATGTGCGAGCTATTGAGAGAAGCGAGTGCGGTTGATGAATAGTTTCGAGTTTTGATGAATCTCTGATTGCTGTAATATAAAATGCAGAAGGAGAAATTCCGTGGCGGTTCTCATTATGGAGCGATATCTGACATATCTTTATACGGGCATAGTTGCTATCCTTGCTTCTATAGCATTCAATTACTCTCGGTTATTTGAGGTTATGATAGTACCTACATTTTTTTCAGAATTATTGGAATTCTATGATAACTTCCTCATTTTAGAAAATATCCATTTTTAATGATATAATAATAATAAATTGGATAATTTATAGAGCGCCATCCTTATGAATTACTTACTCATCTCAAGGGCGCTGTAGAAGATGCTCCGTTTTATCAAGTAGATAATAATAATAATGATAACAATAATAATGAACATATTTAGTATGAGGGCTGCACCTGATGAAGTCGATCAGCCCTTCCTGTCAGGAAATGATAATTTGAAAAGGTACGTTTTGAGTCTCGATCTAAACTCTGATTGATTCTCAATGCACTTAAGGTCTGCTGGAAGATTGTTCTAGGCTGAAGGGCCGGCTACCGCGAAGGAATTTTTGTGATCAATTAAAAGATGTTAATTCCTTCAACATTATATTCAGAATTTCTTGGTGTTGAGGATTCATAATTGAACAATATAGTTTTATTTAAGGGAATGATTTTGTATCATCAGACTGTCATTCATTATGGAATATTTATTATGACCTGTTTGGATATTTAAAGGAAGCAGTAAAACACTTGGCTCGCTATCGCCAATATTACAATAACTGTCAGCCGATACAATATACTGACTTAACTATCAATAATTATTTCCGTCGAAAAAAAAACTGCATGCGCACTCCGATAGTACTATCATCCAGGACGCTCTAGAGCTTAAGTTCATCAGTTTATCGCTCGGCAACAATGTCAGCGCGAGGAAATTGTACAAACAGTAAAGACATCCTTCAAAATAATTCACATCTTCGTTATGCAATATAATGTTGAAATGTTAATATTTGTTATTTTCGCTGATGATATTGTTGCATAAGAATGCGAACTCTTGAATGCAAAAAAATCGTTTGTTTAACAGAGAGTATTCAAATTATCCTCTTAGCAACATTCGTTCTGTTTGTTCTACGTCTCTGTTTTGGTTGTCCGGGATTTTGATCGTTAGGGCGGATGCGGTAGAGGCTGCGTTCGCTCGCTAAACAATCTGAGCTTGGGATGTTTTTGAACTAGAGGAGTTGTCTTTTTCATGAATGGAATGTCGCGTACAGGACTCCTCCCCTTGCAGCATTCATTAATGGTCATCAGCTGATCTCGCCCGCGTGTAAGTGGCTCCATCTGTACGGAGCAACGTTGTAATATGTATTACGCGTATGTATATATTAAAATATACAATTTGTTATCTGCAAGAGGTTGGCCTTGTTAGGAATTTGCTTCTCACTCATTTTCTATCAAAATTATTAAGTAATATGCGTAATCGCTCATATGATATAGAACACACAATAAAAGGTATTGTTCAACTGAGGTTTTAAAATAAAAATAATTATTTTAATTAACAGACGCTATTTAACATGCTTGTAACAATAAATTGTAATAAAATATTTGAATAACTTTTGAAAAACATTTTGTTATAACAACTCTTTTTTTTAAATTTTGCACTGAACAAGGACGAGAACATGTCCGAAACATGTTTGTAAAAAGTTCAATAAAGTGTTGTGAAAATATAATGTTTTTGCAAAGTTTATTTATATGTGATGGTGTTTATAGAATAAATGTTATTATTTATTTAAAAAATAATAATAATAACATCTCAAAAATAGATTACAAAAATGGGACGTAGTAAAATATTGTAGTTTATTGTTTGCAAGGAATATTTTGGTTTATATAATACAAATTAAAATGTCTGTTGTATAGAAATTAGTTTATATTCTTTGGGAATGATAAGGTGATCCTTGCTAATGCATTATCATAGGACATTTGATAATGCTTTAGCAAATGGAAGAATGTTATTCCCATATAATATAATAAAACTTCTAGAAAACAGCCGTTTTCATTTGTATTAATTTTTAATTTGGAGTTTTACACAATTGTTCAAGAATCAATAAATAATAGTTAGATGAAAACACTTCAGTAGGTACAGATGTAACAACCCTTAAATATGATTTTAAACATTCGCCATTTTGTTATTCGAAAAATAATATTGTATAAACAAGGATCGTCCCCAAGATGGTATGTTATATCGGCAAATAGATAAACGAGGTTTCATGTAAGATTAAACGATAATAATCACATTAAATTAACGTAATTTTTCTCGAATGAAAAAAAATGTCATTTTGAGTTGTATACGTAAAATTGGTTCCCACAGATTTTCAGTGGAATAAAAGAACATTATCACTAACGATCTTTAGTGTTTAGTGTAAACGTCTTTTTTATTAATCCAACGTCAAGGATAAACACAATATTAAATTATTCAAATCGTGCTTATAACCCCGTCTATTATTGTTAGGAAACTGAATATCATTCAGCAAAAAAATATACATACTTACCATAGTTTGATTCGAAATCGTTTTCTTTTATATGGCCGAATACGAAGAACAATTTTAATAAAAAAATAGTGTTAAAAATATTTTAGATACGTTTAATTAATGACATTTTAGACTCGAAACTTCGCATCGTTCAAATTGAAAATTAAAATATAGCTATATACGAGTATAATGTGTATATACACACACTGTTACTGAAGTCTGTATATACACACACTGTTACTGAAGTCTTATATTTTGACCATTTTAATATTTCTGTACAAAAATTGTCAAAAATGTCTAGCGATATATGCTTTTGTCTCTAAACGGGCGTAACATTTGTAAATAGATAAATAACTAACTATTTCTCTGTTTATCCGAAGGAGTAGGCAGAAATAATGAACAGTCATAATGTTCTTTCTTAACACAAATTCCTCCAACCACAACATTCATCACAAAAACGGCGCTTTAAAAGTTAGCATATTATTATTATTATTATTATTATTATTATAATGCCATGCACGCACGTCGATTTTTAAAACTTATATTCACGATATTTTAAATTAGATTTTAGTCGGTTATATTTCTTGCCCTATTCGCATCGTTAATCTATAGTTTCTTAATTCATTGCATTCACGTGCATAATAATAAAAAATACATATTTCTGAAACAATATTTCTTTATCCTTATATATTTAGTGGGTTTCCACTTGCGTCAACCGGTTTTGGCAGTTTGCTGCCATCTTCTGGTGCCCAAACCATTTGAATAAATATTTAAATGTTTTGTTCATAACGCTTTCATTTGCACTGTATTCACTTCATATATCCGCATTTGGCAGTCTATCATATATAATGTATAATAAAAAAAATCGTCAATAAATGACGTTATTAGGTGCCTCTCATAATTGACAATCGTATTTAATGATGCTAAGTCAATAGTGTAACCTAATTTTTATTGAGAAACAGGAAAGTATAAAAGTTTTTAAATTAATTTTATGAAATGGGGTTTGGAACAATCTAAAACTCTACCGTCGATACGTAGATACATACTGACGCACAGATATGCGTATATATAAAATATTTCTAAATGAACGTCCTTGAACGCGAGATGAATATTATAATCTTCTCAACATATTATGTAAATTCGGCCATTGGATATTCCTATAAAAATTCGGCACATTTTTATTATTGATAGTAAGATCAGCGTTTGAATTCAGAATCGTGTGTGCGAGAATGGTTCTACGGTCAGTGCCTATGTAATAACATGAGCAATTTATCATTCATTTCCATGCTATGCAAATAATGGGTGGCGTCTATTATATGATTACATTTTTAATATTCGAATTGCCTGTTGTGTGTACGTACAAATGTACATACAGATAATGAATTATGTGGCCGGTGCTCTGTACCTGATTAAAGATCAGATTTTTTTCAAATCTACCGGTTAACGTAATTTTAACAGCTGTATAATAAATTAGCATCTAAATCAGGTTTCCATTCCATCAAGAGATTCAAGATAAAACATTGAATTCATCTTCTTCTCCTGGTGTCATATCAAGTCTCTCCACGTTGACTATTACTTGAGAGCAGCCATCTCTGTCCCGGGATGACCTGGGGAAAACAACTACCAAATCACATTTCCAACAAAGTATCATACATATGTAAGAGGAATAGCCATTAGAGCTGAACTTCTGTAAGCCAGAAGATCTAATGCCAAGTCCAATGATTTCCAGAGTGGTATTCTTTTGCCTTCTCTAGAGAATTTTCTATTGAGATTGTTTTCCCTTAGTCATTAATGATGTGAAATTATATCATTACGTATTTTATACGATGTGATTTAGTCATATTTCACTTAACCCAAAGACCGTGGAAATTGACTTAAGCTACATTCAAAGGACAATCATATCTACGTAATATTTTTTGGGTCTTTACGATATAATGTTTTCGCATTTGTAAATTCCATCAGTATAATGTGTGGCTACTTGTAACAGGAAACGAAAAATCATTCATGAAAACTAAAATCGTGTATCACAATCATAAACACGTTTGATGCTTTATTGAATTAAACGCACAAGGGCATCGACTTGAATTAAAGTTTTATCTTTGACACGTCCAATTCATGACCGAAATACTCGCTCGACACGATGACACCTTGCCTCATTTGATAATTGGGCTCACGTACATTAAAAAAAATACTGGTACTTGTAACCTAACCTTATTTACATTAAAATTAATTTTACATATCTAAATATTATATCCTGCGCGTTTTTTATTTGTTCAATTTCATACAAAAATAGTCTAAAGATAATTATGTAAAATTTACTGAATTTTAATTTTAATATTGTTATTAAAGTTATTTAAGAGGATTCACAGATCACAGATTAAGTGCTTTTTACGAAAGTACAACAAATATAATTATTATTAATATTTATGATGATTTATTATTTTAAAGTAAAATCAATTACTCCAAGGGCGAACAAGGAAAAGACTAACCCAAAATATAGTCTTTAGGTCTTTTAAATTTAACGTCACTATTCTCATACTCAATACTAACATGGTGGCTATTCCAACCCAACGGACCCGCAAAGCTGAAAGCACGATCGTAGTTCCTGATTTGATCGACAATTTAGTTCTAAGTAAAGATTAATTTGTCTTTAAAACTAGATCATTTGAACAAACGTCTTCTTCTCCGGTCTCAATCTAATGATTGGTCTGCAGCAAGGCGACGCATCTCCTCTTCCACTCCGCTCGGTCCTCGGCAACTCTCTTCAACTCCGCATAAGAGGTGCAGCCCATATCTCGGCAAATCTGGTCTAGGTACTCCTGGCAAGGTTGTCCTCTGCCAATCGATCCCTCGACCCATCCCTCCAACACATCATGCAGGAAAAATTCGTGTCGCAACACATGACCAATCTATCTCGCGCGCCTCTCCGCTATGGTGTTCAACATGTGCCTAGTAAAGATTAATTTTCCTTTAAAACTAGATCAGTTGAACAAACGTATCGGCATTAATATTATATAAGGTACCATGTAAACAACAAGTAGGTACTCGGTGTAAATATATATTGAATGGCAATTAGTGAAAAGCAAACGCAAGTGCGAGGTAGAACAGTGGGAGAAATTAGTCAGTCATAACGGAGGGAAGTTATCCCGAGATAAAATGTTAATTTGGAAGTCGGTCGGAAACGTTAATCATTATAATATTGTATTTTACATATCGCCCACCTAACCGCAGCGCTTATCTCTCCTTACCGGCCGTGGCGTTGGTCGTGCCCTGCTCGCCCGGCGGAGTGGCGGCTCCATCGGTCTGAAGATATCCAATAGCTGTGAATAATCGTCAATATTGCCCATTCAGAAAAATGTACCACATGTTGTTAGCGCTCCCCACTGGCGTACAATAACTTCAATTAGCGCATACAATACCTTTAGCAAGTATGTATTCACTGGTCCCAACCCTTGTGTATGGAAGCGAAGCATGAGAACTGGTAGAGATTCCTAAGACGTGTGTGTGGTAGAACAATGTACGACAGAATCTCAAATGCTGATATAAGAAATAAACAAATGTAGAGCGGAAGAAGGTATTATGAACAAAATTGACGACCTTCGTGGCCGAGTGGTAAGTGCATTGACTGCCACCCCGAATTTTCCGGGTTCGATTCCCGCCGAGGGCAGTGTGATTGTCACACTGTCATTGGTCTGGTGTTCACGTGACAATAAAATGGCGATAGATTAGCTACCTATCACGAGATTAGCTACCTATCACGAGAATCACTATGATTGCTATAATACCCTTTACATCGATTTGGCTCTTGCTGTCGTGATGTAAAGAGCGAATCAACAAAATAATAATAACAATAATAAAAGTCATGAAACGATCGCTGCGTTGGTTCGGACATATGGAGCGCATGGATGAAGAAAGAATGGTTAAGAAAGTATGACGATGTAAATGGAGTAAGGAGTCGAGGTAGTCCAAGGAAAACATGGCATGACCAAATTAATACAATTTTAAAGGTTGGTCAGTTTAGAAGTTGAAAGAATCGACTTGCGTGTATGACTCATTGTATGAATGCGGAGGAAGGTAGGAAGGCGTGTCAGGATAAAGAAGTTTGTCGGTCTATTCTCTCTGCCTACCCCTGTGCGGAAACGGCGTGAATGATGGTTTGTTTGTATTCAATAAACGATAATTTCTTCTTCTTCCTAGCCTTGTTCAATTTACTTAGGATCGGTTCTTACGGTAAATATATTAATATAATTGTGTATTTTTTAAAATGCTTTTCTAATTACCATCCAGGTTAACAATGATAATATCAAGTTATTTTTCAGTCATGATTCGGATAAAACCATGCGCGTAAAACAAAAACTCTATAATATAATGTACATTAAAAAACTAGTTGGATTTTCATTTATTTATATTATATATTGATAATTTATTAAGTACATACTTCCCAACTGTGGTAATAAGGGGAAATATTTGTTACATTCCATTTCATAGTATATTATTCGTTTATATTATTCTTTCTATTGTAATTTTTTTAAATTCAAATTTTCATTCAAAGTAGGTTGATATTTCATTGATATTTGAGGGAAATTTAATCGTTTTCCTACGCCTCTGGTTCACGGGGAGTATGATGTCACGTTAATCCAATATAAAATTCAACATTCAATATTTCGGTGGATAACATCTCCATAAAATACGACAAATAACCCGTATCCCCACCACAGATGTCTCCCTGACAAGGGATAACTTTAAGATGTTTAACAAATGATCTTTGATTGTGCTGCTATTACCAATATTTTTCATTTCTTTCAGGACGGGACCGAAACGCTGTTTGAGCTTTATACAATAATACTATATACAAACTTTTGTACAAAGTTGTTTCTGAAGATGATTTATTTAACAAAAGAAAACGATAAACTACTACTTCAACTAATACTTTAGATATCAAATTTGTTCTATCCTTCTATACGTTCACTTCCTTAATTTCCATATATCGTTTTATACACGCACGTTGATTTCTCCGATGATCGTTACGTTTTTTCTCGGTCTACCTTGATTTCACGCTCCATTCATATCACTAAAGTATACTTACTCCGTTAATTTGTTTTTATTAATTTTTTCATCCTATTTATTTTCGTTTTTTTATTATGCTTTCATTTGCATTGCAATTACTTATGTTGTCTGCGTTTCACACTTTATCACAGTATACAGATTTATCACACTTCATAGATTTTTGAGACAATAAAAAATTGTTCAAGTTACCTTATGTAATCGTATGATTTATTTAAATTGGCCATATTCAGGATAACAAGTCAATTTGAAACCTATTTGATAGGGTACTATATTTCTTATCTTGGTGATTTCATATTAAATGTTGATTGTTTCAACTTGGCAAAGAGATGTATAAAAGCGGGCAATGTTCTTGCACTGAAATAGTTTATTAGATATAACAATACTTTTCGATAAATTGATCCAATTTGAAATAAAAGTTATAGGGAATAAATGTTCAATCTAAACCGAAGCGCGGTTCTGTCACTTGCACAATAAGATCTACAATTTATTAAGCCATAAAAGGTATAGTTAATTGTGAAACACACAACTGCAGGTTTCCTGGATCGATAAAGTCGGATATATTAAAATAGGGCCCATTGTTTCCGGTCAGTAGTGGTTAATTCGCTACACCATTGCGTTGAGGAAAATCCATTAGATTCTGTTTCGCTAAATAAGGTCACGCTGACAGGGAATAAATGCAATAATCTGCAATTTGCAATAACTGCAGGAACCACGAAATGGAAATATATAACATTTATTAAGATTCATTCGATTAACTCTTTCTGGTCTTTGATTATTATTTTAATTTTTATTCTTATTGGGTCTTTAAATAAATATATATTTTTAATTACATTATATTTTAAAGAAAACAAGATTTATCAAAAACCCAATTATTTTTTTTATAAAAACTGTATTTTTTTGAAATGTCGTATTACATTAGACATATGGCTTGCGGGAAAAAAATCGATGTCAAGTGTTTTTTTTTTTTTTTTTACGTATACAACAGGTCGCTTAAACCCAATTACAGTATACAATTTGTTTTAAGCTGATATATTGATTCTCGTGACATGTGACAGGTAGCCAATCTATCGCCATTTTATTGTCACGAGAATACTACGCCAGACCAAAGACAGTGTGACAATCACACTGCCATCGTCGGGAATCGAACCCAGAACCTTCGGAATGGGAATCAGAGCTCTTACCACTCTGCCACGAAGGTCGTCTTGACGTAAGACCGGAATGGGTTAATTTTTTTAATAATATTTAAAAAAAATAATAGATAAGATAATATAGTAATATTGAAGAAAATTTACGTATCCTGGAAGCTTTCATAGTATTTTATAGAGTTAGATGTTTTATGTTACTGTTAAACCCGTGTTCCTCAATATTTAATACGAAGATTTATTTTAATGTTTTATGAGCATGCAATTGACACAATGAACATACAATTAGAAAAACTTGTCACGATACAGGCCATGCCTAGTGTGACAAGTACCGACCGTAAACTTTTTTATTAAATGTATATTATAATCATGTTAAAAAATATGAATGAAATTAGATAAATGTTTTAGACTTCATATATAATAAAAACAAAGTAGTGTATGGTATTTTTGCGAGTTTCTTTTATGACATAATTAATAGGGAAAAAATCTTGGTGTTGCGGATATTAATAATTATTGATATTTAAGAAAGCATTATAAATCGCAGCGTTTACGAAATTTACAATTGGTTATTAAATCGTGTCAGTAAGCTGGTGTGTCGTCAAAACAGAGCACATTTTAAACATTGAAATGAGAAACTGCCATCTTCGCCAGAAGATGACACTGGAATAAGGTGGTATTTAAAACGTCGGCACTCTGTTGATTGTTAATCTTGCCGGCTGTTTGGTTATCCCACAGCGAGTGCAAATATTCTCGTCCAAAGATGGCAATGCCCTGAAGAGAATTATAGGTTACCACGCTCGCACGCCAATATTACTGCACTCGACTTTAATTAATGTAGGTATAGTATTTACTTTCTTATACCTTCCTTGCGAAGTAAGAAAAAAAGTGAGTTTCACATGGGGGGTACACCTCATCACGTCTGATCCAATTATTGACACAGAAATATATCGATTTATAATCTCATATATCGGAGTTGACACGTTTCTTCATACTAGGATGCTAAAAATGTAGTATTTAGGTAACAGCGAATATGTAAGAATTCTTATATTTTATTGAGATTCTTAATAGCACGTATGTATCTAGTTAGTGATTGCGAAAAGGTGTTTTAAATTTATCTAACTACATACTTCATGAAACAGCTGATATAAAAAGCAAATAAACCAATTGTCCTAAATACTGAGCGCGTGCGCGCAATAAAGAGAATATTTTTGATAATGGAAATACCATTTTGAAATAGAAATACACAATAGAAACTGGAAGGGAATTTGTTCAGATAACAGTACTCTACCTGTAATGATGGTGTTATTTCAGTAATCAGTTATGCGAGCAATGAAATATTGCAAAACTCTACGATAAACCGTGATCATGCAGTACAAAAATAAAGTATTTCGTAATTAAAATCTAACGTAATAATTTATTTATATATGCCTCAATGGAATACTGTTTTCATTCATAAATTCAGCTTATCTGCAAATTGTGTAATAGCAGTTTATCTCCGTGTACCGAGGACGGATGTCTTGGAAATTTAACAAATATAATCGGATTCGTTTGACACCGAACACATTGACGGTTTATCGCTGGCAGTTATGTCAACAGACGATAAAGGATCTTCGTGTGATCAGCTGGGACCAGCTGAGTCCGCTCGCCAATCTGCGGCCGGCCCTTGGATTGAACAGTGCACTTTGTGTTTATTATCTCCCTGTATCACATTGCCCTCTTCTTATTACTGAGCCGTGATAGCAATCTAATATTAAATCATCTGTACTTTAAATTTGGCTGTGTATACAGAGTACTTTATTAAAAAATATAATTTTAATTTTGACACAATTCACAATTGCCGGTTGCTCGACACGTTTATAAATTTTGTTATCGTAGTTTAATTTGGATTTCATTTTATCATACTTTTTTTTCATACATTTGAAGTAGTTACATATGTTTTGGCGCAAGTGGCGACGGCAATATTCCACGAAAAAAACCAAAGTCATTCATTCATCGCGGAAAATAAGAGTGGGGATGGGTCGGGGTAAGAGCGAGGGCGGGAGCGGGTGTTCGCGAGGAGAGGTTGTCGGGGAATGCGAAATGAATAAAAAAAATCTTCCGACGACATTTGTCTAACATCTTGCAACAAGTGCATAGGATGCTTAAACCACAAAGAGAAGGAACTGAACTAAAAGACCAGAGCGATTTATGGAAAATAAACGAACAACGCGAGTGTTTTATTTCGTGTCATAAAGAGGTGTTCTCGCTGGGAGAGTTATTCCCTGGTCGGGCGGCGGAGGGCACAGCACCAAATCAGCCATCCGGCGCATTATCCGTCTGATATCTCCAGGGGCGATTGAATAAAGATCTAAACTCTCGGAGAAGCTGCAAATAAATAAAAAAATCAAAATCCTTTCCGCGTACAAAGAAAACCGCGGGCAAAGAAAGAAAAGGCGATGAGCTGTATTTGGAAGAAGGTTCGAAAACCCTTTCAGAATTCAATCGATTGAGAATTCTTTTCTTCCGAGATTCTCTCGGGCAAAAACTAGGAATCAAGGGAGACCGAAGAGAAATACTTGGAGCTTCTCCCCTCCCCAAAAAGCGCTTTCGAGGGCTGGTTTTACAAGATTTAAACGAGGGCAGCCACCTCCACTCAGCGGAGTCACAGACTTTCAGGAAGGTTTCACGCCTCAACAGTTGACTCAGTCTCTCATCACGTCATTATTATTATATAAATCTTCGTAACATATGTTGATTTATTAAAAGAAAAAGGGATGGTTTAAATTGTTATGAATTGACCCATTTTGTTCATAGGTTTTTTTGGAACATTCGACAGGCGTGAAACCACTTATTGGTGTTATACCTTTGAATGTAAAGTTTTTTCATTTTGATCGCTCTGTAGTCTAGCTGTTGACACGTAATTGATTGTGTAGTATTGCCAGGAGTTCGAGCGCCGCACAATGGGGCAGGATTCAGATTTCTCATACAATAACCCAAAAAATAAAAATTATGATTCATTAAACGCTTTGTTATTATATGATGACTCAGATATATTTAGCATATGATCACGAGCAGATAGACAAGCTAGACTGTGACACGTTCGCTCTAGCACCCCTCAATCGGAGCCGATTACTCGTAGAGGTTACACGTCCGTTATTTCAAGTCAGCGCAACACCTAGTTTCTAACATTTCTTTAGTTGTATTATTGATAAAAAATTTAAAGTTTTAGTATGGAACCTTACACGTCAGGTATTGATATGATGTTATTTTTTGCCACTTTTTGCACCTTTTTATAATAACAGCACATTTCGAATAACCAAAAATGAAAAAAAAATACACCAATTTTATATCTTATTCTGTTTTTCCTTTTCTCGCATACCTAGGTACCAGCTCCAGCACTTTGTTCATGACAAACCATCAATTAATTATGCTTATGAAGAGTTTCGGAAAAGAAAAAATGGAGGATCAGATTGATTTCCTGCAAAAAGAAATCATAAAACGGACAGGGTGTGTTGATGAGTTAGGAAAAAGTGTCACGTGTGTTAAAAAATTTATTCGGTTTAAATTTGATTATAAATCATGATGGGAATCAGCTCACTGGATGAAAGAAAGATTTCTCGATGTTAATAAAACGTGGCTTGATACATCCGTTTCTTTCATTCGCGCCACAAAAACATGTGGCGGTCGCCCGATGATTCCTTTTGAGGAGAGTACAGAAAGGGTGAAGCGGCAAAAGACGGTTAATCTGAGGAATTCTGCATCTCTGCCAGACTTACTCTACGCAACACAAATGGAACTTAGAGCTGCATGACAGGCAGATGCCTCAAAGTTGGCTCGAGGTATTTTATCTGTTCCAACAGGTTCAGGTAAATTATATCCTTCGTATAAAACTGTTCAGGCCTAAAAAAGACGATGTTATCCAGAGCCAGAAAATATACATGTCACGGATACTTTGGTATATGTTGATTTGCAGATCATGCTTAATCTCACGATTGAGCGTTTAATTATCACCCATCAAGATGTTGTTTTTACACTCAAACCCAAAGAATTAAATAATATGATATTATATTCCAAATGGGGAGTTGATGGAAGTTCGGGGCACAGTTCACATAAACAGGCTTTTTTTGACGCAGATGCCGATGATGCAGCGGTTTTATCACATCATTTGCCCCCTTACGCCTAGTGTCTGGTGCCAAAATTATTTGGCAAAATCCAAGACCTGGTTCAACGAGGTATTGCAGACCTCTGAAAATAGAATTTATTAAGGAATGCACAGCAGTACCTTTGGAAGAGAAACGAAGGGTAGATGAAGAAATAAAAAAATATTACCACAACCATAGTCAGACTAGATGGGCGCGTTATCGTAATCAAACATCATTTAATATTCGCAATGATTGATGGCAAAGTATGTAATGCTATCACACATACTTCTTCTACCCAAAAATGTAACATACGTGGTGCCACATCTAAACAATTGAATTATAATATATAGATGCATTGCTAACAAAATAAATAAAAACAGAAAATTTAGAATTCGGCATTTCGGTCTTGCAAGGATGGATACGCTTTTTTTAGTGTCTTCTCCATTTGACGTACAAACTGCCTATAAAAGCTCGAGGGACAGACAAGGAAATCGTTGAAGAAACTAAGAAAAAAAATTCAAGCTCAGTTCAAAGAAAAACTAGGTTTGATCGTGGACAAACCAAGCCGGGCTTTGGTAACACAAACGATGGAAATACCGCCAGGCGTTTTTTTTTTTAAATGCAGAGGTGTCTGCAGAAATAACCAATTTAGATATAGAATTAATAAGAAAAATGCACGCCATTTTAATAGTTATATCATGTGGTCATTAAATTAGTGAGGAAAAATACCGGGAGTGTGCGTTACATACAGCCAGATATTTTGAAGAAAAATATCCGTGGTGTAATATGCCACCCACACTTCACGAATATTTAATACACGGACCTGAAATAATAAAAACGTCAATATTGCCGATAGGTCAATTAACCGAAGAAGCGCAGGAAGCACGTAACAAAGATTTTAAAAAGTTTAGGGAGTGCCACTCGAGGAAATCCAGCAGAACGAATTCAAACAGGGACATTTTAAATTTTCTTTTACTCTCATCAGATCCTTTAATAACTAGTAAGAGGAAATTACCGAAAGAGAAACTAACTAGATTCCCCAAAGACGTTTTGGATCTGATAATACCTCCATCTACAGGGTCCTCCAGCCAAAGCGAAAATGATGAATCAGATGACAATGATGGTGTCTCAGAAATATCTGATAACGAGTAAAAAAAATATTGGTGTGTATTTATGAAGGGTAAAATCGACGTTCTTTCAAGAAACGTATATATTATGTAAAACTAAGCTGCATTTTACGTTATTAAAAATAATAAAAAATGACTTTAACGAGCATATAAAAATAAGACAGTATTGGACACATAATTCATTGTTATTGGAAAAATAAAGTGTTAATATTCATGACATTGTCTCTTATTTTCATTAACCTACCTAATTACATTAAATCCTTTGATTTATAGCTATTTATATAGCT
>JAHDVF020000893.1:0-141249 GCA_022606425.2 Lepidostoma basale | reverse complement strand
TAAATTGCGAATTGTAGAAAAAGCGATGGAAAGAGGAACGTTGGGAATCAGTATAGCGGCCAGGGTGAGAAACCCCACTATTAGAACCAGAACGTGTCAGGCATCATCGGAAGAGTGGCAGCGCTCAAATGGCACTGAGCAGGCCATGTTGCTTACGGCGCTGACAATAGATGGACAAAATGCCTCTTTTTCTGGTGTCCTAGAATTGTAGCCAGAAACCCAGGACGTCCCCGACTTCAATGTAGGGACGACATTAAAGAGACCGCCGGTACGACATGAATGCGTGTTGCCCAGGATCAACAGACATGGAAGCGGAGCTGAAAATGGCCTTATCTCTCCTGTTTTCTTGTCATTGTGGTGGAAGGTTTCACCGATTTTGTGTCGTTTCCAGAAGCGCCGGGTGTTACAGTTATAGTAACACCACACGTAGATACACCTTCCTTGCATATTGAAATTTGAAATTCCTATTGAATATTGCATAGGTAATAATGATAACGTATCAAATGATAATGCCTTAGCAAGACGAAACATGTCATTCCTATAGAATGTAGTGTAACATTTTTATTGATATTAAATACTAGATACATAGATAAATTACCGACCGACATGACTCCAATTTGTTTCAATATATCGGGGAACTATTTTCAAAACGTCCGTGTTTTCTCCCCGCACCTTCTTGATTGGACCCAATAATTCGTGCAAGAATGTGAAGAGCGCTAATAATCATCAGGTCGTTAGCGGAAGTCTCCATCTCCGGCAGTCGTCTCTTCCCCATTAGCCAAAATTGCCCGTGGTTTCCCAAGTTGGGGTCGGTTAATCACCCCCTTATTAAATCCGATAATAGGTAGTAATCTACATCTACATCTACATCTACATATAAATAAAACTCAATGTCCCATCTGTGTGTCTCCTACTTTCTCGGTGATTCCTGAGCTGATCCTTTTGAAATTTGGAGAATGGACTAAGTGGAATTCAGCGGTCGTCATAGGCATATTTTTGTTATTAATCGAGCTCTAATTAACTTTATAAATTAATCAATTAATTGAAAATTTTCGTACTGCAAACGAATATAGACCTTAATGTTCGTATCACCTGAGTATCAATCTTTTGAGTCTATATTCGTTTGACATGGTCTGGAGAGAATTCAGTCTCCATGTAATTTTGTGTACTGGCAACAATGTGTTTTGCTTTCTGACAGTCCAATATATTGCGATGTATAATACTTAATACGTTTTACTTATTACGTACTAAAATAATTGGTTGTTTAATTGGTACAGTCTATTTTATTGGCCATATTTTAATGTACATTAATGTAGACAGGTAATTATGCTTCCAAATTTTGGCGAGTATAATTTTTACAAGTCATTTTGAGGTTATGCACGAAATCTTATTTTTCGTGTGGCTGAAACTTATTCGTTTCTCTTACGTTCGACGGTGATTACTTAATGATATTCGTTTTCTAGAATTCTAGCCGTTCGATTGGTCACGTGGTCTCCTGTCAAAACGTAATTTACGTCGTAATATTTTGTAGGTATACTTATATTTCTAATTCATATATATCTTCAAGTTATTCTATTTTGCCGTTGAAATTAATACATATTATATTTCCGCATTAAATATTTCAAAGTTATATTTCGGAAATTGTTACATTACCACAGCAACGGTAAGAAAGTTCTAATGATATACAATATCAATTTATTCGTTTTACTTACGTGTCATTTTAGGTTATGACGTTTCGTAGTGTAATAATTAGTTATTTAATTGGTATAATCTATTTTAATAATGTTATTTTAATGTAAAATAATTCTGGCAGGGCGAAAATCTATATCTTTGGGATAAGATATTAAGTTTTGATAAAATAATTCAGAGCCTGGTGTGAGAGACCACTGTCTAATGGGGATATTTTTGTATTGGGATTGAAATTATTTTGTTAATGAGCCATATTGGTGCATCTGCATGTTGCAATTCTACTTTAATATGAAGAAACTTGCTTCCGTAAGTTGTTTAATATTTATATTTCTAATTCATAAATATATTTTCAGTTTCTTCTATTTTGCCGTTTTCTTTATACGCATACTTTGGTCAGGGAAATTGTTACATTACCACAGCAACGGTAAGAAAGTTCTAATGATATACAATATGAATTACAATATGAATGAATGACACAATTCTTATGACTTTTTCCGTTTATTTCTAGGAAAATAAAGTAACGGATCAGAGATGGGACGAAAATTACCGATGCAGCGTGCAAAATAACTTCGTTAAAATGGAATTAGATCAATCAAACAACGGATGATCAGTGAATTAGATGTACCCTGGAGTGGCGAATGAAAACCGGCTCATTTTTACATTACACATAAGCTACTTTTAGTAGTTTTCATTCATATATGAAAATTCCATTATTAATTTCAGGTAAGTTTTTAAATTTACAGTTTATAGACAATAATTAAGCACATTCCCAAACGTGCCACCTATATATCTGAATTTTGTGTTGCTCGGGCTGCCTGAAATATGCTTCCTGCACGCCTCAGATGCATTGACAATCCGACAGACTTTAATTCTCACCTAAAAACCCACCTTCTCAAATTATCGCATAAAATGGTAACAACGGTTGTCTGTATATCAATAAACAATATTATATCACATTTGCACAAAACATTCATATGTTTAGAGAAACAAAATTCTTGATTTTGTTGTCCATGAAATTCACATCAGAGCCAATAAAGTAAGTTTCTACGATCGTGATTTCGCTGTTGTTACATGCACCTTTCATGACTAAAAACATTGTCAAAGCGCCCTTGAGGTGAGCTATTCACGAAAACGGCGATTATCAGTTCCGTAAGTTCAATGTTTATATTTTGGTATGTACAGGTTTAAATTTTGAATTAATTGGTTTAATTTGTTCGTTGTGTAATAATTAGTTAATTGGTATAATCTATTTTAATAATGTTGTTTTAATGTAAAATTGTTCTGGCAGGGCGAAAATCTATATCTTTGGGATTAGATATTAAGTTTTGATAAAATAATTGCCTGGTTGTGAGAGACCACTGGTCTAATGGGGATATTTTTGTATTGGGATTGAAATTATTTTGATAATGAGCCATATTGGTGCATCTGCATGTTGCAATTCTTCTTTATTTTCCATTCCACTGAGTAATTCCAGCAGCACACATACCCAAATACACTATGAGTTACTTCAGCTGTTTTAGTTTTTCTCTGAAAACAAATGCTGTGATAGGTAAACATATCCTTATATGCAGCATTAGCTGCCTCAGTTAGAAGAGTCCAGTAATATTCCATTTTTGACCATTAAATTCTACATTATGCTGAGATTTAAAATATTCAAAGATAATGAAATTGATTTCAGGTTATTTCATTTGCTTGAGGATGGGGAAGACAACGCAGAAGATAATGGATTGCGCATGTGCAGAGGATGGGGAAAACAACGCAGAAGATACTGGAGTTCGCATGTCCAGAGGATGGATCCCACACTTCGATATATGCGTATCACAAGACAATGTTGTTATCTTTATGAACTAATTTGGAATGGTATGTACAGGTTTAAATTGGATTAATTGGTTTAATTCGTTACATAAGAATATAGACAATTTATGTTTACTACTCCATGATACATTCTCATCTGTCTTACCTTTCCTGTATTTGGGGCTTTATTACAAAGAAGAAAGCTAATGAGATTCAGGTGATCCAAAATCGGGCTGTTAGAAATATTTTCCGTCTACCGTGGTACACTCATGTAAGGGCCCTATATTCTCAGACGAAAATAATTCCATTTCAAATCCATCCAAAATTAGAGATCACTAAAACTATAATACAAATAATAAAGTCATCAACGCGCTCTAATACTCGACCAATATTCAATACGGACGTACACCAACATGATACGCGCTCACAGAATAAGAAGCATTGCGTTCAACTAGATTCGGTGTAAAATCCTTACAATTTATAGCCTCTACAGAATTTAATAAACTCCCTAATGATTTAATAATGATGTCGAACCAAAAACTTCAATCTGATCAACTTAAAAGTAATTTTTACATTACATTTTTACATTTTTACATTACACATAAGCTACTTTTAGTAGTTTTCATTCATATATGAAAATTCCATTATTAATTTCAGGTAAGGTTTTTAAATTTACAGTTTATAGACAATAATTAAGCACATTCCCAAACGTGCCACCTATATATCTGAATTTTGTGTTGCTCGGGCTTTCACAGTAGTAGGTTCGTCCGCCTGAAATATGCTTCCTGCACGCCTCAGATGCATTGACAATCCGACAGACTTTAAATATCACCTAAAAACCCACCTTTTCAAATTATCGCATAAAATGTTAACAACGGTTGTCTGTATATCAATAAACAATATTATATCACATTTGCACAAAACATTCATATGTTTAGAGAAACAAAATTCTTGATTTTGTTGTCCATGAAATTCACATCAGAGCCAATAAATTAAGTTTCTACTATCGTGATTTCGCTGTTGTCACATGCACCTTTCATGACTAAAAACAATGTCAAAGCGCCCTTGAGGTGAGCTATTCACGAAAACGGCGATTATACAAATTAAACAAACAAACAAACCATCACGCCGTTTCCCCACAGGGGTAGGCAGAGAGAATGGACCATAACACTACTCTATCCTGGCAAACCTCTCTAGCTTCCTCCACATTCATACAACGAGTCATACACGCATGTCGATTCCTCCGACTTCTAACATGACCAACCTTTAAAATCTGATTAGTTTAATTAATTTGACAAATTAATCAAATTAATCAGATTAAAAGGTTTTATTAGTTTTATCGTTTTTGTAAAGAATTTTGACAGGTGTAGAAATAAATTTTTCATTTGTTCCAATGACAATTTGAATCATTTCTTCAATATTATTTTCAAGTTCTTGCTGGTTAAGTGCCTTACTACAGATAATTTAAAAAATGGTGGATACGTGTAACATAAATTAAATAAACACAAATGTCCGGATCGTCCAAGTCAACATGTGCAACATCGAAAAAAACATTATGTGTTATTACATTATGTGCTAAATTAAAAAACAGTGGATACGTGGAACATATTATAAATTAAATAGACAATATGTGCACCGTCTAAAAAGAACATTTTGTGTAAAATTATTTTTATTTTGTTATTTTATTTTATATCATTGTATTTTATATTATTTGTTTTAGATTTATTTTGTGGGTGTTGGACGATCGAAGTGTGCGCGGGAGATGCCTATTGGTGGCGATGAGGTTCGCAACCCATCACACCGCGCCTCCCGCGGGGCGAAAAGAGAAGGATGGAGTGCCGCATCAGTAAAAGTGTGACAGTCCATTCTCTCTGCTTACACTTTCGGGGAGACGGCGTGATGGTTAGTTAGTTAGTTAGTTAATTTGACAAATTAGCCTAATTATTATTATTATTATTATGCATATAGCATGAACTGCCTTTTATATGAAGAATATCTTCAGCAAACAAGTGAAAAACAGTTGTAATTCATTCATTGTATGGAAATTTAAATTTTGCCTTATGCGCCTCTTCGGTGTCCGCCTTATGGCAATTCAAATTTTTTTTTTTTTAATTCCAGGGCCCAAAATTGATGAATCAAGGATCGGACCAAAGTTGCCGATGCAGCGTGTAAAATAACTAATGTTTAAATGGAATGGGATCGGTCATAAAGCAAGGACAACGGGTGATAAGATCTTCTGGCCTGGAGTGGCGAAAGAGAAACAGCTACACAAATTCTGGCAGATCACAAGCAAGATGGTCTGATGACATTAAACGAGTGGCAGGAGGTCAATGGCGCAGAGCGGCGAGGGATACAGTTGTGGAAGTCGGGAAGGGAGGCTTTTGTAGTATTATCATCTATATTACTATTCCACGCCAGCGGACTCGCAGTGCCGAAATCACGATCGTAGAAACTTACTTTATTGGCTCTGATGTGAATTTCATGGACAACAAAATCAAGAGTTTTGTTTCTTTAATATAATGAATGTTTTCTGCAAATGTGATATAATATTGTTTATTTGATTATTAAATTTCATATAAAATATTCAAAAAATAGTTTTTCAATTACCTTAGTAATATGTATTCAAGTTTATAATTCACAGCGAGTTTGCTTGGATTGAAACTTTGTTTTAAAGATATAGACACACATTTTTGCATCCATACACATGGCATTTAATCCAATAAATAAACGAATTGTTATTGAACTTTAATTGTATTTGTTGAATATATATTGGGTTTATTTATGTACTCGAATTTAGCAATAGCGAAGCGTTGCCGGGTCAGCTAGTAATTAAATAAAACGACGTTTTTTAACTACACCCACTTTTGTCATTATTTAAAATGAACTTCCATCAATAGATTTCAGTAAAATTATTTGATTAACCGATAATAGTACTAGGAGTTTTATTATATTTTAGATGGAATGATCAAATATCATTTGATAATGCCTTAGAAAGGCGAAACATGTCATTCCATCTAAAATACAATAAAATTCCTAGAAGACACACGTTTTCATTCATATTAAGTATTTAATATGGAGTTTTTCTTCATTATTCAAGAAACAAATATTTTTTTAAGTAATTGTGTAATTTAAATTAAAAAAATTATAATGAATAGACACAGGTCAATAGGTACTTCGTGATATTTTCTCTATAGATTTTTTTTCTGTATTTTGGGAATAAGGTGAAGATTACATAGAGAGCCAGTGATTAAAACAACTGTGAAAGGGGAGCGGTGAGATAAATATAATATGTTTGGGAAGTTGTGGCGCACCATAACTCACCGTGGAATATGTAAAATGATTATGAAATTTGTTACAAATCTTTGCCCCGCTGAAAAATAGTCCCGTTTGAATTATAGCCTTTCGGCAGCGCCGATCTTTTAACTCCTCACTCCATTTCATAACATTCGCGTTGAGCTGACACTCTTCACTCTGATGGAAGATCGTGCATGTATCGATGCATTTTTTTAAATATTCGAACTGTAAAAAATATGTTTTATGAATTAAATAAGTACGAATTATACGAAAACACCAAATATTATTCACCTTCAAAATAAAACCGGTGCTATGCAACAGAGACCTGAATAGTTCCGTGTTACGTGCTACCCGTCTTTCTCTACGTTATGGAAACATGGACTTCGACAAAGCTATGACTAAAAATCTGAATGTCTTTGATATTGAATATCTTCTTCTTTTTCTTCAAGTGCCCTGTAGGGTCCCCCTAACCTTTTCGATCACCTCGGCGAACCTGTCCCTGTCCTGCGACGCTCGGAACAGCTCCTCCACACTTCGGATGCCGGTCCACTCCCTCACGTTTCGCAGCCGGGACATTTGTCTCCTACCTGGACGTCGGCGTCCCTCAACATTCCTTTCCAATATCAGTTGGAGAAGGTGGTACTTTTCCCCACGCAGTATATGACCCAGATTTGAAATTTTCCGAACCTTGATAGTTGATAACAGTTCCCTGTCAACTCTAGCTCGTCTCAGGACTCCGGTATTGGTAACCATGTCTGTCCAGGGAATTCTGAGCATTCGGCGATGGAGCCACATTTCAAATTCTTCCAGTCTGTTCATTGAGTTGACTTTCAAGGTCCACGTTTCACATCCATACAATAAAACAGATCACACATAGCATTTGATCATTCTCTGGCGGAGTTTTAAGTTTATGTTATCATTGCAGAAGAGTGATTTAATTTTATTAAACGTAGCATTCTATTATACGTAAATTTTTTATAAGTTTTAAATATTCTACGTAACATTTATCGTAGAATATTTAAAATATCATGGACATAAATACTCACGAATGAGGAAGTGCTGCAATAGATGAAGAAAGAAAAATTAATTATCAAGGAATACTGCACATTATGAGAAACGATAAATACAAAGTTCTGCGACTGATTATCCAAGGTAAAGTTATAAATCAAAGTGTCGGGAAAATAAGACAATCCCGACTAGCAAACCTTGGAGAATGGTTCAGTTGCAGCACAACATACATCCCTGTTTAGAGCTGCTCTATCAAAAGTAAAAATAGCCATCACGTTGCGCAACCTCCGATAGGAGGGGTGTTCCAAGTTCTATTTAGGTACTTCTTTTTCTCCTTGTTAAGAGAAAAAAAAGAAACATTAGATATAAACAAATAAAAATATGCAGATTCTACGAATAGCGGCCATGTGGACGATCATTTATTTATATAAAAGGGACGCTGTAAATTTTCGATTTAACTTCAAGAGGGTACGATTTCGTAAATGATATTAAAATGTTCACAGCCGAAATAAATGTCAATTTTTATTTGAATTCAACGGATCACAGTTTTCTTCCTGGATCTAAATTCTGAACACATCTTTATTGGGTGTAACTCTATCGTAAAAGACAGCCGCGTCTCTGAAATATATAAATCAAACATTTTATTATTTTACAAGGATCTTCGGAGCTTCATAATGTCTTTTACTTTTCAAATATGATTGAGCGTTCTTTTGAAGATTTTACAAAAAATATCATTAAAATTAAGAGCATTGGCGTATCTGAATTAACACGTAATTGAAAAATAAATATCGTATAGGATTTTTAAAATTTACTTTGTGTTAATTTATTTTTAATACAAAATTACCCCACATTTCCCAAACAAAGGAAAGAGATTTTTTTCAAACAGATTATAAAAGTATTCGGTTCTTATTTTAAAAGTCGGCTTTCTACGCTTCATCTAGAACTGCTTTGAGGATACCTGAAAGATAGGTACGTAGTGTTTACATCTCGGAACTGCTTTTTGCGAGATATTTCGAGAAAGTGGAAAACGTATCCAGACTTTTCACCGGCGTAGATCACCTACATAGATGGCGTCCGCGGGCAGATAGGAGATATGATTTTGTCATAATGTTTGAAAGCTGGCAGAAGTTTTCCGTCATTCGCGGCTCGGCTGCAAGATGGCGGACCGTGACGCAGGCGCGGGAACATTTATTTATTGCTTCTATCAAATCGGTAGCCTCACATCTTAGCCGATACGGCAGGACCGCATGGGCAAAAAACTCTTCTTAACACCAAATATACTTCTTCTTCTTGCCATATCAGGTTTCCCCGACATTGGCCCTCACTTCTGCAAAGACCTCTCTGTTTTGCACAGAATAACTCCTTGTTACAGTCTTAGCCTCGTGTATTACGAAAGTTATATGATACTAACTGTTCAAAATGACCGGTTTAGTCAATCACTAATAAAATTAAACATTATAAAGCCTTGGAAGATTATACAATTTCTTTTCGCTGCATTAATTTCTTCAACTGCAATATGAATTATTACCGACAAGTCAATTTGTTTTCATAAATTAATATTCGAGAGCAGTTTTTTTACTACAAATATCAGAATAAGTAATAACATAGAAAATCACAAATAATGAAAATATATATTTTTTGATTTTAGTTAAAATCCACTGTTTGTGTCTTCGACCGGTTCGGCAGCTCACAGCCATCTTCTATCGTGAAATTTCAAATAAAAAATAATTGTATTTATTGTTTCTTGAACAATGATGTAAAACTCCATATCAAATAATTAATATAAATTAAAACGTCCGTCTTCTAGGAGTTTTATTATATTTTAAGAAATGACATGTTTCACCTTTCTACGGCAATATCAAATGCCTTAATAAAACTCCTAGAAGACACGTTTTCATTTACATTAATTAAAAAATAATTGAATAGAAAATAATATAAATTAGTATTTGGAAATGAGAAGTCAATTTTAAAATGTGTAGTGAATCCGGCTCTGTAAAGATTTTTATATAATACTGATATCTTGCCCTGAATATTAGCGGAATCCGAGATGAAAA
This sequence comes from Lepidostoma basale, assembly GCA_022606425.2. Taxonomy (NCBI): domain Eukaryota; kingdom Metazoa; phylum Arthropoda; class Insecta; order Trichoptera; family Lepidostomatidae; genus Lepidostoma; species Lepidostoma basale. Next base: position 131,410 of record JAHDVF020000893.1, on the reverse strand, counting down.
TAACTTTACGGAACAGTTGGATCAACATGAAATGGACCTACCTGGACGGGCCTAATTATTGGCCGCTTACCATGCTTTCTGATTCCCTCACCTCTCTCCAATATCCTGTTCAATGATGGAGATGTTAGTTGGCTTTCCAGCTGTATGATTATTCATCAATAAATGTAGCCATCAACATGCACTACAAGATTGCAGTACTCGTCTGTTCTATTGAGGCAACCTGTTAACTTTATTGTCTTAATCGTAGCATTTACCCTTTCCTTTTATTAAAAATTCTCACGCTGCCTTTGGTCTGGTAGAATTCATGTGACATTAAAATGGCAATAGACTCACATGTCATGAGAATCAATAGCTAAAAGTTCTTCTTCTTCTTCACTTTTGATAGACTCAGGAGTCTGTTATTTCAGGCGGGTCCTCATGAGACGCTGAACTCCAGCTTTCTCTCCACCGTTTCGGGGGTCTTCCTGGTCGGCGTTATCCATTTGGCGTTTCCATGGAGAGCTATGTATGGTATCCTATTTGAGCTCATTCTTTCTACATGTTGATGCCAGTATCGCCGTCTTTGACGTCCCCATCTGACCACATCTTCGACCTCGCAGATTTCTCGGATTGCTGTATTCCTAACTCGATCACGTAGTTGTATACAGTAATTAGGTTCAAATAATCTATTGCAAAAAAAATGTGGAAAGCAACAGGAAACTCCCATATTAAAGGAATCCCAAGAACCAGCAAAGAAGTTAGACTTTCTGCAAACCAATCGATAGTATTGAAACTTAAAATAAATAAAAAATATAAACTTGTTATACATTTAATATATTAGTATACTTCTCAAGTAAAATACTTGTAATTTACTATACCTTTTGAAGAACTCGTGTTAACTTTCTGTCAGTATAGCAGTTTCAACTGTTTCCTAATTAATTTTAAAAAACTAAAGTGTAAAACATAGAATCTCTTAAGTTATTATAATTGAACCCTTTACGGTCCCCAAAAAAAAAAATTACACCAGGTCCACAATAGATTTACAGTATTTCAAGAGAAACTAACATATAAATATATTTTTTAAAACAAAAATTCAATTGTGAAAAAAAATATGTGCTTGCATACTTAATAACACTAACAAAGAAAAAATATCATATGACATTCAACACGAGACCCACGAGGAAAAAATCGATGTTTAATTAGATTCAACATGGGACTGGTAAGGGTTAAGAAGTTGCTAATTATGAAAATAAAAACTACAAAATATTTTAACAAATATTGTGGGAAAGTGTCCTGGCTTGAACCCAATACATTATATCAAGAATCAAAGCAATTTGTCCTTTATACCATTACTCATATTCCTGTAAAGTAGTGCAAGATAAAAATAACAAAATTTTTGGTAATTAAAGGTTTGAAAACAAACATTTTGAGTGTAATAAAATTATTTATTCAATATTTTCTTCAATAATATAACCATCATCTAAAGATTCATAACAGATGCAAGGGTTGAAGCATTTCATTAATGTTTATATATTTCGCTTCACTATTTTACTGTCAGTTTAAGTTAACTATAAATCTATAAACAAATATAGCATCACTGTGAAAATGCAAGAGAATCTCTGCACCCTGAAGGGTTAATGGAATCATCGTGATATCAGTGTTTGTCTAGCTCGTGGTAGACCTTCCTGAGCTTCTGCTTCTTGTTTTTATTAGCATGCTTGTTGAACTCCTTCCACGGCTTGGCCGAGGTGATGGGCTCCCCGCTCGATGCATTCATCTTGCTGTGTACAACCAAAATCGAGTTTTAGTCTTTTTAATTTGAGAGTTCCAAATGGATCAATTTACTATTTAAAATAAAATAAAATTTGTAAGATTTCTACAGCAAATATATTATTTAGAAGTATAACTCACTTTGCGATCACAATTCAACATTAATATAAATAAATAATAATTAAAATGGATGTATCTGGAACAATGGAATTTTGTCAACTATTTAACACTGAGGAAAATAAAGTTTAAATTAAAATAAAGGTGTTAAGTTGATAAAAACTGTGAAATTCCACAATGACAAATGTTTTTTTTTTTTTTACACCTTCGTCATTGGAAGAACATTGATGGTGTAATACCTTGTATTATGTTGAGAAAAATAAACTCAAAAGTGGAAAAACGTTCAAGCAACGATAAATAAGTTGTTGATTAATTAATTACACGTATGAAATGTAAGATTCTATTTTATAAAGACGTTAGTCAGATTTCATTAGTAAATCAGCTTACAAATTTAAATCTATTTTGTTAGATCCATTAATAATATGTCCCCAATTCAATTTGGGTTTCTTGGATTAAATAATTCTTGACGCGCGAACACGGTTTGGCTTCCACTAGCCAGAGATGCGTCTGAATCAGCCATGACATCTATGAGACCTATCATACTTCAACGCCACTTTTAAAATGATGTTAAAATATTACATAAATTGTGACATTGATTCATTTCTGTGGGACTTGATTCAGAACAAATCTAATGAATGGTAAAAATAATATCTATAAAAAATAAAACTATGAAATAAACGAGTAATTAATTAATAAAATGTTGATTCATGTGTACTAACAAACATGGCAGCCCTCTCCACCTCTCACTCATGCAGACATTTCAAATGCTATGCTATGGAGAGAGAAATGCACAAATGCTTGTCGATGTGATGGAGCGTGTTGCCAAACTAAAAATATTGCCAGACAGTCTTGATGTGGAGACCATGGGAAGGGAAAAGAGGCATCGGTCGACCCCAGAAAAGATGTCACAGTCGGTGGAAGAATATGAAAAAATTGAGACTGTTTGAAGAGGCCTACATAGAGCAGTGGAGAGATGGCTAGAGAGAAGACAAGACCATTATATCATCTATGATATATTTTTATAGTTTTTATCCAGAAATAAAATAGGCGAAGAAAGGCAAAATTTTATGTTTTCATTAATATTAACTCGATGGTTGCCACAGACGAGATATCTCTGCATATGGCGCAGTGCTCGTATTGCCAGAGACGAGATATCTAGGAAGAACTTTTGGTGACGTATTCTTCCGCCGTATTCACAATTTGGCAGAAATGGAAACACACTGACATCTGTTTTAGTTATCCCGAAATATTTGATCAAGTTTTCAAATACTTTTAACCTGTTTATCGGTAAATTTTGAAAACTGTTTGACAATGAAATATTTGATACCGGTTTAACTTCAAGAAAAAACTATAGCAATCGATGCGGGATATAATATTTTGTAAGTAAATTATAATGTCTTTCTAACACTGCAAAAAAAAAATTTAGACTAGTTTTATTTTGACAAAAAATATTTGGTCTGATAAGCACTGCGGTGTGATTTATTTGCGGCTATGAAAAGGTTAAAAATTTAAATATAGAGTTTTACATCATTGATGAAGAAACAGTAAACATGATATAATACAGTCCTTTAGGAGAATATTAGGATCCAGATTGCGCCCAGGACAGAGTCAACAGTGACATCAGACAAATGTTCCGCATCCCAGACAACCCCGACGATTTATTAGAGAACCGTAAAAACAAAATCTAAACTACTTGTTCAAAAATTCACTTTCATTCAGACTGAGAAGTGAATATCTAATAATAAGGATGGACACACAGTTCCTAGTAAGCAGGATACTCACCGGACGGTGGGCAGGCCGAAGAACTTGCCGGACACCCCCTTGGAGTGTGCTGCCAGATGAGGTCCACGGAAGAAAGCCTTGTCCAGGTCGTCTGCGTTCTCCCCACTCTGAGTAAGGAAAAATTCAAATATACATAATTATATTATGCTGCAACATTTTGTTAAGAAAACATATAAAACTAATTTTTACACAAAAACAATTCTTGGGCTCGATACTAAACCTAGGTAACTCATATGAAATTCATATGAAATTCAATGTCTCTAAGTGCGTAATGTTATCTTTTACGAGAGCACGGAGAACTATATATCATAGATACACGATGAATAACCAGCAGTTGGCACATGTATCCACTATGAGAGATCTCGGGGTCATCTATGAGAGTAGATTAACCTTTCATGCTCATGTTGAGAGAATTTGTGGCATTGCGCTGAAGATGTTGGGCTTCATAATTCGGACCGGAAGGGTTTTCAGAGATCCCAATGTGCTCAGAGTACTATACAATTCATTGGTTCGGAGCAGACTCGAAAGTGGTTCTGTGATATGGAGTCCGCACGAGGCGAGATATTCCCTTATGCTGGAGAGGGTTCAGAAAAAATTTCTGAGGTATCTCTACATGAAGGAGTATGGTAGCTATCCATGGCTCTATCCCACAGCGTTTCTTTTGGGAATGTTGGGGTCTAATTCTCTGCAGCTTCGAAGAGACGGGTTTCTCATAACCCATTTCTTTAGGCTTATTAGGGGATATTTTGAAAACTCAGCCGTGCTGGAGGGTGTAGGTCTTTTTGTTCCCGACAGATATCTCCGACAGCGCCAGCATAGATTGTTTTACCTATCCGCCGCTAGAACCAACCTGGCTCTGGTGACACCGGTGGGAAGAGCAATCAATCTGCTGAACGCGGTCTCCTCGGAAATCGACGTCTTTCATATCAGTGAAAGTACGTTCAGAAGGCAAATACTCTTAATTCTGGAGGGTATCCTGTCTTCCTAATGTTCAACCATCTCTCATGCGTTTCTGGTAGTATATTATTATTTTACCAATATATTATTTTACCTGTTCTCAATAGATGCCTTAAAAATTGATTTTGTAATGTCTATTGATGAAATGAAATAAACTGATAAACTGAACTGATAAACTGAACTCGAAGTTTGGCAGTTTTGAATTATTTACATCAATTGAGTACTCATAGAGAAGGCTTTAATATGCAGAGGATTATTTCTCAATCGAGATATTTAGTAATTAATACGAATGAAAACGTCTGTCTTCTAGAAGTTTTACTGCAATTTATGGGAACGACATGATTCAATGACATTTGATAATGCTTTAGAAAGGCGAAACATATCATTCCCATATTCTATTATAAAAATCTGGAAAACATAAGTTTTTATTCAAATTAATTATTAAATTCCGAGTTTTACTTCATTGTTCAAGAAACAACAAAAATAAATGAGTTATTTAGCATTTTCAGAATTAAATGTGGAAATAAAAGAATGGTTAAAGGAGATATCTGAAGTTACCTTCATCAGATTCACTCAGAACTACTCTTTCACATGGTACAGTATTATAGTTACAGCACTTCTTCATATATTTATTATCTTTGTGTAATTAGTATTCGTAGTAACAGCATGGTAATAATTTGACCTTGAAACTAAAAATGCCATTTCCTCAGAAGAGAGAATTTAGGGTTACCTAGGTATAGTATTGAACCCATGAATTGAAAGCAACTATCAATTAAAAAAATCTATAAAAATACCTATGACACGATGAATGTTGAGGAAGCCAGAGAAGTATGTCAGGAAAGAAAAGTTCGGCAGTCCATCCTAGTTAGTTATACCCTTTTATTTTAAAACAAAAAGCATTTAAACTAATCATCATGCCCTTTCTCCGCAGTGCGCAGGTAGGCACACAGCTCTGTCCTGACATACCTCTCGAGCTCCCTCTACATTCAAGCAAAAAAACGTTTAGAATTGATTAAAACCATCATCCACACAATGTGTTCATTTAATAAATTAACTAACTAACTAACTAACCATCACGCCGTCTCCCCGAAGGGGTAGGCAGAAAGAATGGACTGCCACACCTTTCTTTCCTGACATATTTCTCTCGCTTCCTCAACATTCATACATCGTGTCATGCACGCGCGTCGATTTCTCTGACTCCTCACATGGCCGACATTCAATATTTGATTTATTTGATCGTGCCACGTTTTCCTCGGTCTTCCTCTATTTCTGGTTCCATTTACATCATTAACATATAATTTTTTTACCATTCTTTCTTCATTCATTCTTTCCATATGTCCAAACCATCTTAATGATCCTTTCATTATTTTGTTCATGACACCATCATTCGCACCGCATTCACTTCTTATATTTTCATTCGACACTCTATCATACACAGAATATCCACACATTCGTCTAAGAGATCTCATTTCTACTGCATTTATTCTACTTTCATCCTTCCTTTGCCAGTTCCATGCTAAATATAAATTAATATTATATTTAATATGCTTAAGAAAAAGTGCAGGCTGTATACAGTAGTACAATCTGATATATAATATATTTGATTGTTTTAATGTTCTCACATATAATATAACTATGTTAATAGGTACCTTAGTGGCCCTTTTCTCCTGTGGCGTCATCTCCCTGCGGTGCTCGTCCTGGGGCAGGGGTGGAAGGGGGGGCTGTGGCACCCGGCGGAACTCCTCGGGGGGCACGGTGGGGGGCGGTACCGCCAGGGGCAGACGGCCGGCGCACGCCGCATGCAAGATGGCACGAGCTGCGCGGGCACAGTCTGGCGTTCCCGCACCCGTCATCAGGCCTCGGCTGTCTGTAGGAAAAAATAAATACAATATAACATCCTAATATAATAGTGGGGACTCGAATGCCTGACAACAGCAAGACTTCCAGTAAATCCGAGTCCCTGGCGTCCTAAAGTGGTTCTCATATTCCCGTGAGTCTCGGGTAATGAGATCACTGAGCTTACCATTGGAGTCATAGCAGAAAGGGGGAGAATCGATCTTCAGTGCCACAAAGAGACCCATCAGCTAAGGAAAGGTAACCCCTACAGAAAATGCCTAAAGAAGACAAAGGGAAACCACTCCAGTAATATACTTCCCAGTAAATAAATCACTTTAATTAATAACCAATAATCACTAACCTAACCTAACCTAACCGCAGAGCTAAAAAGAAGAATTGGACTAAGATGGGCAGCTTTCAGAAACATGAGTTACATCCTTAAAAACCGGAAAATACCGATCAACCTGAAACGAAAAGTCTATGAAGCCTGCGTTCTGCCAATTGGTATTTATGGTCTTGAAACTGTTACATTGTCCAAGCAAAGTGCCGAGAAACTACGAGTGACCCAAAGAGCCATGGAAAGAGTCATGTTAGGAATAAGCCTAAGAGACAGAGTCAGAAACGATACGGTGAGAGAAAAAACAAAGGTCACTGACATCATCCACTGGGTGGCGACTCTAAAATAGCAATGGGCAGGTCACGTAGCCAGAAGCTCAGATGAAAAGTGGACAAGAAGACTGCTGACTTGGAGACCGTGGAAGGCAAAGAGAAGAGCAGGGCGATCGCAACTGCGGTGGAAGGATGATCTGAACAGACACGTCGGAATAACCTGGATGCAATCTGCACAGGATAGAGTGACATGGAAGCGAATGGAGGAGGCCTTTGTCCAGGAGTGGACGGGAATAGGCTGAAGAAGTAGAAGAAGAAGAAATCACTGTGGCGAGAAAGCATTTCCAAAGTCAGGGGGACCATTTCTTCTGCTTCTCGTTAAGGCTTCTCTGTCTTGGGCCCGGAATAACTACTAACTTCACGCTCCTTATTCTAGTCCAGTCTTTAATGCTGCACAGTCAAGACATTTGCCTTCAGCCAGGACCAAGTCGTCATATGGTTCATTTTTTGGAGTAGTGGTGACATATGGTTTTGGGTCGTGGACAATGAGTCTTAAAGAACAACGAATCTACTGGTTTGAGAATAGGTTTCTAAGAATGATCCTGGGACCCAGACTTTGTGATGCAGTGGGAACTTGGAGGCATAGGAGAAACCAAGAAATCGGAACAATGAACCAGCAGCCCCTTATAATGAGGACCGTGAAAGCCAGTCACTTAGCATGGATTGGGGACATATGCCAAGCCGGAGAGACCAGAAAAATCTAGACACTGTATGTGTTTAGACCACCTGAGTAAGACCTCTAAAAAGGCCTAGACAGCACCTAATGGACAATGTTCTGGCTGAATGCTTGGAGTTAAAGGGCCAGGACCGAGGAGCTTGGAATTTAATCATTAAGGAGGCTAAAACTATTCAAGAATTGTACGGTAATATCAAGTAAGTATCTCATATTTTTTAAATACTGATGACAATAATCACCAACTATAGAACAAAATATGATAAGTGCGGTATATGTTTGAGTATGCGAATGGATACATTTGTAGGCACTCACAGGCGTACGCGAGCAGTAGGTCCCTGGGGGGCAGCTCAGCGGGGCTTTCAGAAGGCGCCGGCGGCAGTAAGACAGCGAGGCGCCGCTCCACCTCGCGTCGGGTGCCCAGCCCTTCCACCAGCAGACCTATCGCCTCCATGTACTCCCGCATCTGTATGCAAACAATCAGACTTATAGCCATTACTACTCCTCAACACCCATAGTGCGGCCAGCTTCATTAGCAGTAAAAATAAAATGGTTGTGAACTGCGGTTGGCAACATTTACAGCTCAGACAGATATTCTCAGTTCATCATAATATTACATACAATTTAGTAGTAAGGAACTAAAGTACAAAGGTTTAGAAGATACATTCATATATGAACTGCAAATGTAGTCTGCCACAGTTCAAAACCAAATTTTTGGACCGCAAATATGTTGTTATGTGTATGAACCAGATTTACTGTTTTTTTAACATAAAAATTATATTTATAATAAGATTTTTTTTGTAAATATATTATTAGTAAAAATTAAAAATAGTAAAAACAATACTGACATTTTTTTGACAGTAAAAAAACATTGAATTAAATAAACAGATCATTTATTGTCAGATTTTTTCTATTTTTTAAGTAGGAGAATGTTAAAATATGTTATAAGCACAGTAGAACATCGTTTATACAGACGTCAGTTAACCAGAACGTCAATTATCCAGACAAGCCGAGAAGATGAAGCATTCTGTACCGAGACCTACGCATGACTAAGCTTGGGTGTGAGTTGCATCACCCTTCTCCTCCCTCCTCCTCTCGTTCCCCCCCGCACCCTGCGGACAGTCAATCTCCCGCTGTGTTTGAGTTTCAACATGTCATCTCGATAGTTTCCACCCATCATTATTAATCCTGAAAATCAGTATCCAGAACGCCTCCGGTCCCAATTAGTCCGGATAAATGACGTTCTACTGTACTTAATAATTTGAGATATATGCATTACAAAAAGGACTGGTGACTATATTAAACCTACAACCATTAGTATTCTGTTTCCTAGACAGTTACCTCAATAAAATGGAAAATCAACAGTAATTTTTCTCAAATTTATTATTTTTGACGTTGCATGCATGTAGATTGCCACTTCTTAAATAAAACAAATGTAAGAAGAAGGAAAACCTTGTTTCATTAATCTTTCTCAAAGATTGTACCACAAAATATGTTTTTATAATACATATAACAGAATAAAGACAAAAAAAAAATTGTTTTAGTATCTGGTGGTGTGTAAAGTATAAAAAGTATTTTGTGTCAGAAATAGATTCATAAATCTGTAAACAATGGGAAATTCTGTGCCAAAACAATGTTTCTGTAAAACGTGTCAAGGCGGCCATTTATTCTTTATTTATTACATTTTCCCACCCATTTTCATAGATAATGAACATTCATATTTACTTATTAATAACAACTATGATCCTGACATATTGCCTGGGACATACTGGAAAAACAAACACATGCAGAAGATAGTGACGGTAGAGGGGAAAGAGGGGGGGAAGACAGGATGGCAGAAACTGATGTGACTTGTAGACACACCACTCTCTGGAGCCGGGCCAACCAATACAAGTTGTCAGTTATTGGTGAAATAAAGACATTCCCAGCAAACCAATTTGTTTTACTACACCAACTAATAAGGTCGTGCACATTTTCAAAAACAAAAAATTAGAGATCTTTTAAATAATTAAATCAAAGACGTCATTGCAGTTAATATCGTAATATAATTAATACGAAAGAAAATGTCTGTTTCTGGTTTTATTATACAATAGTTTATGGGAATGACATGTTTCGCCTTTCTAAGATATTATCAAATGTTGTTCAAATCAAACGTTATCAAGAGCTTGGCAACCTGGAACAAAGTATTGTCACAGGAAGTGTTGGAAGTGGTGTGACCAGATTAAGGAGATTACTGCTAGGAGACCTCTACTCGACGGTGAGGATTGGAGGCGTTTTGTTTTGACCACTGGCAGTGTCATAGATCACAACCCTCAGTAATGAGGAAACGAAGAAAGAAGAAGAATCAAATGTTGATAATTGATAATGCCTTAGAAAGGCGAAACATGTTATTCCCATAAAATATAATAAAACTTGATTCAAACGGACAATAATTATTTAATAAGGAATCTCCCATGATTGTTCAATAAACAATAAATACATATACTGTATTTTGTTGAATATTTTGTCTATGGAGATCTTTTTTTACTGCACTTAATTAATAAATTAACAATATCAAGTGTACAATGTACTATACAGAAAAAATCTATTGATTCAAATAAAATTTACAAAAGTTGAAAAACTAATAATTAATACAAATGAAAATGTCTGTTTTCTAGAAGTTTTATTATATTTATTTTATGAAAATGACATGTTTCGCCCTACCAAATAAAATTTTGCCTTTACCAATATATATTAAAAAAGAATTTCTAGAAAACAGACACTTTTATTCCTATTAATCATTAAATTAATTTGTTATTACTTATACAACTCTCAGACCAGATAAGAAACACAGAGATAAGTCGAAAGTCGAGAATAACGGATGTCATCGAAAGGGTGGCTAAGTTCAAATGGTCACTTGCGGGACATGTTGCCAGACTGGAAGACCAAAGATGGACTAGAAGGGTAGTGGAATAGAGACCTCGTGAAGATAAAAGAAGCACATGAGGACCCTCCAAACAATGGTCTCATGATATAAGAAGAATTGCTGATGACTGGATGCAGAAGGCGCAGGATAGGAGTTTGTGGAGAAGTATGGGGGAGGCCTATGTCCAGCAGTGGACGAAATTGGCTGTATAAGTAAGTAATTATTTAATATGGAGTTTTAAATCATTGTTCAAGAAACTAAGTAAAAAAAGTTCAATATAAAAAAAATATTAAAAAACATTATAACCTGGTCTATAGGCAAGATCCCGTGCAGCACCATCTCCGCCTTGGTGGCTACGAAGGAGGGCAGCACAAGTCCGGGACAGTCACAAAGCGTTAGATCCTCGGAGAGCATCAGGGTTTGGAAGTGTTTGGTCTTGCCGGGAGTCGCACTCACTGACACCTGGTGAATTATAGAAAAACATATTTAATTATGGTAAATTGTATTTCTTTAACAAGTTTCATTATATTTTATAAGGATCACACATTTCCCTTATCTAGGGCACGTGAAATGTTTTAAAACTTCAACAAATTAACATTTTCACCAATATTTAATTTAGAGTTTTACATCATTATTCACGAAACAATGAATATGAAAATATATAACTGAGGTCCTGTTATTTTATGAGCTATATAAAAATACAAAGTTTTGAAAAAATAAAAATGTTAAATAAATAGTACCAAAAATTATCAAGAATTTCTGACCATACATAAATTCAGTTTCAAAAAGATTAAAATTGGTTGGGTTTCGGTAGTTTATTGGTTATACATACTTGCAAATAGCACAAAGATTACCTTTTTGGATGTCATGAGCGAGTTAATTGTACTGGATTTGCCTACGTTGGGGTACCCCACCATCCCTACGGTAAGGCGGCCCTTGCCCCTTGCAGCTGCCTGCAGAAGCTCTATGAGTTCTTCCCTCGTAAGCACATCTGGACAGTTTTTCTCTTCCCATCTCCTGGCAACGCCCACCGCTCCCTCGTCTTCATGTTTATCCACACTCTCTTCAATACCATCCAATTTAAGATTGCTTTCGTCTTGGAATGAATTAGGGCATGTTTCACTCTTTCCAAATGTTACAGTCTTTTTTGAACATTCACCGATATTTTCATTTGATTTTGACTTGTCTGTAATTTCATTTGACTTTATCTCAGCATTTTCTGAATCCTGTGCAGTTTCTGTGGTATTATCTTGGTCATCTGTGATGATTTTACAGCCCGGTCGCTTCTCAACTACATCTAATATTTTCTTTTGTAAATTCAATAATCTGTCGGCTGTTTTATCAACGGAGATGTCCAGTTTGTCAATACTTTCTCTTAGTCCCTGGATTGTGTTTAAATCATAATCATTATCCGAGTCAGATTCCTTTTCTTGGCATTGCTCTTGTGTGTCGCTCTCCTCATCACTGTTGCTGTCTTCTTCTTCACTGTCGCTTTCTTCATCCTGTTCGTTTTCTGCATTTCTTTTTGCCGCATTTTCCAACTTGGTTCGTTCAGTGGCCAGCACGGCTGAATAGAATGCCACTTTTATACCCTGAAAACATGTACAATTAAGTAAATATGAGAGATTTTTTACGTAACTATGAAATATGTTTGATACTTTGGATAATGAAAAGTTACCTGTTGATCAAAATACTCGGCCCATGCGACCCTTTGAGGTTCACTGAGTAAATCGGCCTTGTTCAGTAGAAGCAGAAGATCTTTGACGCCAACTTCTTTGGCGTAAGCTTCAAGATCTTCACATCTATTGACAGAAATGTTAAAACATGTATATAAAGAATATCAAATAAACCTAAAAAATTTAATGAGAATATTGCTCATTTAAAGCAGGCACGGAGAAATTATGTCGACAATATTTTCTTTACAAGATATCGCATTGAAAAAAGAGATTGTTTCATTAATAGAATACATGCAAAAAATATATTTCATATCATAATGTAATCACTTTCATTTTCAGCTTTAATCTATCTATATAAATAAAAGGCTATGTACGAATGTGTGTACCCTATAGACTCAAAAGCTTCATGACCAATTTTGCTGAAAATATCGCAGTTCATTCTTATTAGTGCTAGGAGTGTTTAGACAGTGTTAAACATAAAATCAGATAGGTAGAGCAGTTGTTTTATTTCCAGGAGAAACCGTGTCATGAAGGTAGTTTAATTTAAAATGAAAGTTTAATAAAGGACTTTATGAAATCTTATACGGCACAGGAGCCGACGAATGGGCCTTTGAATGTTAATACTTTAACTGATGAGAAAAATATGAAATTACAGAAATAATTAATTAAAACATACCTAAAGAGAAGAGGATTTCTGGCATCAATGACTTGCACCAGCAGCTGCGATCTCTCCAGCACGCGCCACAGCTGCCTCCAGAACTCCAGATTCTTCTCGTAAGGGGTCAGAATAAGCCCATCTTTATCCTAAAATAAACATATTTATAATATCACGCACGGTATAAATTTAATTTTATGCAAATCTGTCACTAAAATCAAAAAATTAACAACACAATTAGCGCCAGTTTCTTTCTTCTAAGGCAATTCAAATCTACCAAAAGAAGTATCCCCTATACACCTTTAAAAGTCTTGTAAATTCATTTGCTATGTCACAACGTCACTGTAACGTAATTTATGGAAACATTCTAAAATATCAAGCAAACAAACTTCAACCTGTGCTCAATGCAGCGGCAAAACTCATTAAAGGTACTCCAAAAAAGTACCGCAACGCAAGATCTCAAAGAACTTCACCGGCTTAAATTTCCCGTTTTAATGTCCCTTAAAGTGATTAAATCGACATCTAAACGGCGATTTATAAAGTAGCATATTACAATTATTTTTTTTTTGTTACAAATATGAACTATGCTATGAATTAATTATAAATCCCATATTCTAATCTAATTTATTTATTTACTATCTATTTCAAAACATCTGTTGTTAAAGTTTCTAGTTTAATATAATCAATTAACTTGAATCACTCACATTTTGATAACGCTCTCATAAGATGAAACATGTTAGACCGTAATAATAATATCTGTGAAAATATCAATTGCAGAATATCTGAATTGAAAATAATGCTTGAAGCAATAGTGAATAACTTTTAAAATATTAACTGTTTTTAAAACACTGTTATATCACAATTCATTTAATTTACATGAAATTGTCTCGACAGTTGTTTTGCTTACCAATGTTAGCATCATTAGGCGTACTAAAACTTTTAAATTATATATTTTTTTACCCCGTAATTAGAGCACATGAATAAGATAGCTATATGGAAAATAATTTTCAAAATCTATGTTTAAACAAGTAGTTTTGAGCAAGATATTTTCTCAACAGACATTGCAAACAAAATTAATGTTTAAGGCATCTATTAAGAACAGCTAAAATAATATACATAATACCAGGAACGCATGAGAGATGGTTCGACATTAGAAAGTCAAAATACTCTCTATAGTATTTTTTTGTGAATGTATACTTATACTTGTATACGAATACTGGATTTCACCCACCGTGAGGCAAAGATTTGTAACATATATACAACTTCCAAAAATTTGTCTTACATGGTCATAAAGAAAAAGGTGGAATGGGGAATGTTGTAATTACATAAAGCGTGGGCTTAACCCAACCAATGACAGGTCATAACTCCTGTAAACGCCTTGATAAACCATATTCAGTTTCCAATTTGCATCTTCGTCTCTATTGAGATACAATTATATCACTCTCTATAGTATTTGTCTTCTGAATGTACTTTTACTAATATGAAAGACGAATATTATGTATTTTTGGTATAATCAAATGGAAAATAAAAGGTGGCAATTTCAAAATCATACATAACAGTTGATGACAACAACAAACCCTTAATCCATGGTATATGAGTGTAATGGTACCATTGTCTACTGTGAATTAAAATGAAAAAAAAAAATAGATAGAACATTACCTGCAGCTGCGATAATTCTCGTCGCCAATTTAAAAAGGCTTGATTTTCATTTTCCTTTAAGTGGTCTGCAGACATCTCCTTGCTCCATTCGGGTCTAAGAGGAAAATTATACAATTACAATACTTTTAGAATTACAGTTTTATCTCACCACATCTAACAGCAATAATAATGTCACCAGATATTTAAAAAAAAAAAAACTCTTTAATAATAAATATGATTTTGACCTAATATTTATAAGCCTTAAGCCAAGTAAGAAAGAGTTAGAAATTGATAATAATTAAAAATATGAAAGTAAATGTTTTCTAATTAATTAGACTGAACCGCTGTTCCGATCAAATGAGGGAGCTGACTGGTCTCTCATTAGCTGCAGCCTAAACTGACGGGTGACAGAAGGGCATGGCGTGCCATAGTCAACAGCTTACAGAATGGACACGACCCTCCATCCAGTGGCGGTGCTCCCATAGAAGCCCAGAAGCCTGGCTTACGTAAGAAATTTTGAATCAAAACCTCTTCTGGCTTAGAGAGGTACAGTTCTTGTGGTTATTCCTGTACGTCTGATGGGAACATTGTTGGAATGCGATTTGGTGGGTTGTTGGTTTATGCGGGGTTTATGCGTTTATGTTGGTTTATGATGACTTAGATTTGGGGGTTTTGATTCAATTTTTTTTACGCAAGCCGGGTTTCTGGGCTTCTATGGCAGTACCACCACAGCCTCAATCATGAGGAATATGACTGAGAAGAGAATAACATTAATGGCAATATATAAAAATTAAAAAAAATGGCAACAACCAAAATTGGGCAAATTAAAATCACATTTTTAATATAAAAAATAATCTTTCTATAGAAAGCGTAAATAGTATTGTTCTCAGAAATAAAAGATTTTAATTGGGTTTCACCTCCTGGGCACGCGAAGCAGATGTTTGGATTCTCTTTGAATTTTCTCAGTTTTGGCACGGGACTCGGGAGTACTGACGGACTCATTGCCTCCGATAGACACAAGTTTCAAATTTAATTTCTCAGCCTGGAACTCCGTGCCGGCTAGCTGGGCAGTAGATAAGAATTCCTGAAAACTAGACTCCTCCGTCACCGACTGCAGGTTAAGGCGACCCCATTCGTATCCGTCTTGAACTTCTGTTGTGTGGAGCTAAAAGTTAAAACATAAAACATTTGCCGATTAGATAAAATAAACAAC
This sequence comes from Lepidostoma basale, assembly GCA_022606425.2. Taxonomy (NCBI): domain Eukaryota; kingdom Metazoa; phylum Arthropoda; class Insecta; order Trichoptera; family Lepidostomatidae; genus Lepidostoma; species Lepidostoma basale. The sequence goes on along the minus strand of JAHDVF020000893.1, from coordinate 115,540 downwards.
AGTTTGCTTCAATTCTGTACAATTTTCAAAACTATTAGATTGTTTAAAAGCAAAGATTTAATCAAGTTTCAATTTTGATTAAAACTGAAAATTTAATATATAAAGCAAATGTTTTTGTTTTCTTACCATAGACCCATTGTCAACTTTTTTCTTTCCACGCGATGCTCCGAAACGATCCTTTACTAGCGCTCTTCCCAGTGAATTTTTTCCTTGTTTACCCATCGCTGTGAATTGTATAAAAAATACAATTTATAAAATCATCACACCTTGTACTCACTGCGTAAATGACTTATAAATATTATTATTAATATTTATGATTGAGTTTAAATAATAATAAATCAAAAAGGGGTTGTGTTACACAACCATTTATCTAAAAAGTTTTAAGAACTAAATATTAAATGCTCCACCTTGTTTTCATCACACATGTAGAAACGTCAACCTTAAAAATCGACTGAAATTGACATCCTAACCTAAAATGCATAACTTTGGGCAGTAAACATATGGTTATCATAGACAAAAAAAAATTCTTCTATGCCGTCAATTTCAATTTGTATTAAAACTAATTTGCACGAAGATCCAAATCCACTTTATTAGAATAAGATTAAATGAAAATGGATTTTTCCATACAATATCGTATTTTTCATTATCATCGAATAATTATTTACTACAACCATAGTTTTCCATTCAGATATCTCGGAAGCGAAGTAACTAGCTCTAATGACCTCCCCAGAGAAGTAAGGTCACAGGTGGATAGGGCTGCAGCAGTTGCAGGCTGCCTGAAAGATGTCATATGGAGAAACAGGGACATGAGGACTGACAGCAAGGTACGCATCTACAAGACCTGTGTGCGACCAATCCTCACATATGGCATTGAATTGAGGGCAGATACTGTCAAGACAAAGAGCATGCTCAGGACAACCGAGATGAAAACGCTCCGCGCTATAGCTGGCAAGACCCTACGTGATCGAGTTAGGAATACAGCAATCCGAGAAATCTGCGAGGTCGAAGATGTGGTCAGATGGGGACGTCAAAGACGGCGATACTGGCATGAACACGTAGAAAGGATGAGCTCAAATAGAATACCACACATAGCTCTCCATGGAACGCCAAACGGACAACGCCGACCAGGAAGACCCCCGAAACGGTGGAGAGAAAGCTGGAGTTCAGCATCTCAAGAGGACCCGCCTGAAATAACAGACTCCTGAGTCTACAAAAAGGGAAGAAGAAGAAGAACCATAGTTTTCAAATGTTTTAAATAAGCTAATTTACTTATAATAATTCTGCGATATAACATTATAAATAATACAATTTATACATATTTTTAACCAAAAAACAGCAAACACACATTTTAAAAGGTTATGTTTGATTCATTAAATTATCTTTTTTATTTAAAAAATATTGATACTTATATATTTAGAACGTAGTCATAAATGATTTTCAAAACAAGGAAAGCTTTGCTCGAAAATAAAAACAATCTAGATTCTCATAATATTTACATCAAACATGGAATAAATATGTAGTTTATAGATTTAAATGTGATCCAAAGTGTAATGATCCGAGTATTATATATAAAATGATTTCGGATAGGATCGCATCAGTTGTTTTTAGTGGACACACGTACGTTTTATTTCAAATTTACGCGCATCACACAATGGATGATACACCTATTATAGTTTCTATAAAAAATAACATTCAAATAGTTAAACTGAACAGGCCAAAGAAGCGAAATGCAATAACTCTCGCAATGTATGAAGATATAACGAATATTTTAAACGAAGCAGCCAAAAATGATACAGTATTAGTGACCGTGTTGACAGGTTCAGGGGATTATTACAGCAGTGGAATCGACATCGCAAGTTTTATGGAAACAATGACAGACCACTCATTACTCCGACAAGCCAAAATCATTATTCAGGCAATGGTAGCAGCTTTTATCGACTTTCCGAAAATTTTGATAGCAGTTATGAACGGACCCGCTATAGGACTTTCAGCGACAACACTTGCGCTATGCGATGCTGTGTATGCATCTGACAAGGTAAGTTATACCTGCATTTTAAAATATTAATGTTGTTAATTGAAATTTCAACATATTTGGTTTTATTCTACTTAACTTTTGGCTTCATTTGTCATTTTCTAGTGGATATCTCCAAAATCAAAGTGGAATAAAACTAAAAAAATATTATAAAGATATTTTTACTAAGAGATATGCTTATTTTTGCTTATGAAAAAATAATCGTCTAAATATTTCACGGTAAACGCGTCAAATAACAAAATACGCCTTAGTTTGTTTATATTGCGATTTGAATTTCGTCAAAATTTCATAGTTTGTTCTTCGAACTGTCAGGGTTTTCAGACACCCGGGTCCTAAAAACCCTATATAACTCCTTAGTCAAAAGCAGGCTCGAGGGAATTGCCGTGATATGGAATCCTCACGAGGTTCAGTATTCTCTCATGTTGAAGAGGGTTAAAATATATTTTGTGAACCCTCTACATGAGAGAGTACGGGGTATATCCTTGGCTCTGTCCAACGGCTTTTCTCTAGGATATGCTAGGATATAACTCATTTGAACTGAAAAGGGAAGGATTTACAGCAACGCATTTTATCAACCTGATTCGGAACCCTATTGAGAACCCATTGTTTCGTCATGCAAAACCAACCTGCATTTGGTGATGCCAGTAGGAAGAGCAATTCAGACGTTGAATCTAATCGTTTCGAATTTGGACATTTTTAGTGTCAGTGAGGCGGTGTTCATAAAAAATATATTACAAATTCTGGAAAGAGTAATGCCTCACTGACGTCGACATATTTGGGATCCTTCTGATACATATTATTTTTTAGTTTCATAACGTTATTTTATTTTTGCTACACCGTTTTGTGTCCAAATGAGTCGTTTAAATGTTTTTCGTTTGTTATGTATCATTTGTGTATAATAGAATGAAACAAAAAATGATTCAATTAATTTTTACCTCACATTTTATATATTTTATTAAGTAACGGTTCGAGTCAAGTGATGCTGGATTTATATTTCTTCATTATTATTATTATTTTTAAATACCATTTTGCAGAAGGAATTTTATTATTGCATCGACTTAAAAAATATACGAGTATATATACTTGATCAATACTTATTTCCCAATTTGCAGGCATTTTTTCATACTCCATTTACCAAATTGGGATTGAGTCCAGAAGGATGCTCCACGTATACTTTTCCAAGAATATTTGGAAGTAGTAAGGTATAATATGAAAATATTGAACAATTTTACACATTGATAAAAATAAAAATAAGCGAGTTTTCTTGGTTAACAGAATAGCTTATTTTTATTTTTGGTTGGTAGAATAATTACTTGAACATTTGATTATTTAGTTTTCGACTGCAGCAAACTTCGAAATATCAGCCTTAGGAGAAAATTAATAATTGAAGTATTTTCCAAAACTCGTGAATATTCTATGTTTATTTTAAACAAAAAACTTTTTCCTTTTTAGGCTTCTGAGATAATCCTTTTCGGGAAAAAGGTAACTGCTGAAGAGGCGATGAAACACGGACTAGTTTCAGAAATTTATTCATCCGAAGCTATGCTAGAAGAAATTTGGACTAAAATAAACGGCATCGCTTCTTTACCCCCACAATCATTGGTGATTTGCAAAATGCTAATGAGGGATACCGATAAAAAATCATTAAAGCTTATAAACGAAAAAGAATGCGATACACTAGAAGAGAGATGGAAATCCGAAGAATGTTTTACAGCCATTACGAACTCTATGAATCCACAGAGCAAGCTGTAAAATAGCACATATAAAAATATTATTTCGTATACTATATTTAAAATGAAATCATTTATGAGTTTTTATTATTTTCAATTGACCCCCCTCTTATTTTTTCAACTTTCCATTGGAATAGAATTAAGTACCTACTGCAAAAAAGATATCTGCTGACAGCGTTATTTTAAAGCCTATATATGAGCGGTATCTTTAAAAATAAATCTTGTTTATCTAGAAGTGACACATGACATTTATGATTATTATTTGGAACTTGGATCTTGGAGCTTAATTATTTTTATGCGTAAATTTTGCAAACAGTTTGAGTTAAAAACTTATCGAGTGCGAACATTTTATTTCGCTGGTTCCTTTTCTTGATAAATTATTATTTCATTCAAAATCGTTTCAAGATGATTGATTCTTCGATTTTAGTATCAGTTAAGAATAAAGTTCAGACGATTCAGTTAAACCGGCCCAGTAAGAAAAATGCCATTACTATTTCAATGTATGAAGAACTGACAAACATTCTTAATGATGCCGCAAGAGATGATAATATAGCGGTGACTGTCCTAACTGGAACAGGGGACTACTACAGCAGTGGAAATGATATCAGAGTTTTTGTCGAAACGGTGAATCCAGATTCTTCCCGCCTTCGGAACACTAAATTCTTGATCCAGGGTTTTGTAGAAGCCTTTATCAATTTCCCTAAAATTTTAGTCGCAATAATGAACGGACCAGCATTGGGAATAGCGGCGACGACATTAGCTCTGTGCGATATTGTGTATGCTTCGGAAAACGTAAGTTTTCTTTTTTTAAATTTCAAATTTCGGCAACACCATTCAAAAACATGTACCAAACCTTCAAATTTGTTCAGTTTCCACACATATTGGAACTCGAATATGGTAATGATATCATAATTTATTCAAATGATTTATCCGACCTTTGTCTCATGACTGGTGATAAATTACAAGAGTAATGGAAAATATTGTATTTTATATTTAATCTGTTATATAGTATAAAATTTATTTCCAACCTGAAGAAAACTTTTGAGGTATTGCAATGACCAGAAAAAAATTCAATTGAATAATCGATGTTTCAAGAATTTTTTAATATTTTTTATTGATTATTCAAAGTTATCATTATGTTTTCCTTTTATATTGTATGTTGTTTGTGCTGGATGAAATATATATATTTTCCTATTAATTTTTCTTCTTCTTTTAATTAGTGGTACTTCAATCTAAAATGTGTTTAAAAAACACAAAATCCAGTGATTATAAATAATCCATAGTATTATTTTTAAACAGTGTTTATGCATTCAGCCACTGCATAACATTGAAACTGTGTAATTATTTTTATTTATTTTACCAATTCATTTTGTTTGTATTAAAATTTAATGCTTGATTTTAGCAAGACAATTTGTAATATATTTTATAATTATTTAAGTCTTGGTTTTAAGAAATATATATTTTTAGGCCTATTTCCAAACTCCATTCACCAAACTAGGCCTGGGTCCTGAGGGATGTTCCACCTATACTTTCCCCCGAATATTTGGGCCTAAAATGGTAAGTCATTTCAATTTAATTACTTAAATTGCCTTTTCCAAATACGCATTCCTATACAAACCCATATTTTTGTAGGAAAAGGAGAGCAAACAGAAAGAATAAACACACTTAAAAAGAGTCTCTATATGTTAGAGTGTCAAATACAAATATTAGATGTGAATGTAGTGCGAAGGAAAGTGTTATGAACAAAATGATAAAAGGATCATTTGATGGTTTGGGCATTTAGAAAGAGTAAATTAAGAAAATATGATAAAAATAGTATATATGAACAACGTAAATGGAACAAGAAATAGAGGAAGACCGAGGAAAACATGGTACGATCAAATAAATTGAATATTAAATGTCAGGCATGTGAGGAGTTGGAGAAATTGACGTGCGTGCATGAGATGATGTATTAATATTAAGGAATTAAGAGAATTATGTCAGGAAAGAACAGTGTGGCGGTGTCTGCTTCTTCTCTTCTTTCTGCCTACTTAAGTGATTTCTCACAAGAATATATATTTTTAGCACCTAACTAGTACCTAACTATTTTAATCACATTCAAAAGATATTTCTACTGTTCCATAATAGACGTAGTATAAAGATTGTTTTAAATTCTATGAGGTATGATTTAGCTCAGGCTCGAACCCAAGGCCCCTGGATCAGGAGCCAAGCATTTTATCCTCTAGACCATAGGTTTCCAATTTTTTCTGGGCCACCGCCCCCTTTACAAGAAAAATAAACATTCAACACCCCCCTCCCATAAAAGTTATTCCAAATATTTAGAAACACGCAGTTGAATTTTAAAATATTATTAAATGTATATGTTAGAATACCGAACGAAGAAAAGGAAGAAATGATTATCGTTTTTTATCTGCCCACGCTCTCTATTTTTCCTGGGTCTTCTACTGCCCCCCTGAAAGTCTCAAATGCCCACAAGGGGGCATTATTTTTTTTTTTTTATTTTTTTTTTATTTTTTTTTTTTTTACGTATACAACAGGTCGCTTGAACCCAATTACAGTATACAATTTGTTTAAGCTGATATATTGATTCTCGTGACATGTGACAGGTAGCCAATCTATCGCCATTTTATTGTCACGAGAATACTACGCCAGACCAAAGACAGTGTGACAATCACACTGCCATCGCCGGGAATCGAACCCAGAACCTTCGGAATGGGAATCAGAGCTCTTACCACTCTGCCACGAAGGTCGCCCACTTTGAGAACCTAGGCCCTAGACCATCATCTTTTTGTCTACATATCATAAATTTTAAAACATTTTAATGAAAAAAGAATAAATAAAAACATGCACATGCACAATATAAAATGTGTCCAATCAAATTAATCTTAATTGCCATATCATAAACATTAAAATTTTTACATAATTGTAGAAGGTATAAAATACATGTTATTAACCTTTGAGTAGTGATGTGGTTAGTTCAGGTCATCAATAGTGATGCGACGACTCACAGACGGTCTGTAGTAGTAGGTATTGTTTAATATGAAAAAATGTACATAAATCTGATTATTACATGTATGAACACTATTTAGTATCAAGATGAATAAAAAAATAAAACAAAATATCACCTCTTTGCAAGAATAACGTGTTATCTCGAAAAATTGTTTCTTTTTTAAATGAGACAAGATACCCTTCTGAAAGAGACAACGTGACAACACAATATACCACTGTTGTGTTGTCTCTTTCCCTCATAAATTCTCTGTTTTTTACTTTAAAAATACCATGTATTTGTAGAAAATAATGTTCAACACGGCGGATTTGATTTTCGAAATGTCACATTATTCTTGAAAAGAGGCGATATATCCAAAATCAACATTTATTTGGCACTTTTTAAAGCCATATGAAATAACCCTGAGACATATAGGCTTGCGACATGTTACACATGTGTACTTAGTACGCCTCTTGAGTCGCGATGGACATATCTTGCAGGTTTTTTTTATGACTTTCGTTGGGAATCACAAACTGTGAAGCTAGCGGGGGTAAATTACTTATAACAACGAAATAAGAAACAAATTTGTGAACGCGCCGTCTGTGGGACACCCACGTCACTACTTAAAGGATAAAAAGTTCTTAATAATTGGGGGATACTAAAAGTACAATCTTTAAATTTTAACCTTGGAATATGTTGTGTGGGAATTTTACAACATATTTATTGACTTCAAAGTGTTTGTGGGAGTCTTAGATTTATTACAGAATTTATTTGTTACTCATTCTTCTATGAAATTAAATAACTAATATTGCCCTGATGAAGTGTGAGTACAAGCAAAACCTGTTGCCATCAAATATAATAACCATTTTATAATTAATAGAAACCTTACATTTTTTACAAGTTAATACTATATGGAATGAAATGGCAATTTTGAAGGCAGCTACTTCTGTGTAAATATAAATATGGTAAAAAAGAAGAGGTTTACTCCCATTGTGCAGCTGGCTCATTTGAACTCCTGCGGTTAGTTACATTTATGGCTCCGACAGTTAGTCCCACTTCATCATAATATTACATACAATTTAGTAACAAGAAACTAAAGTACAAAGGTTTATAAGATACATTCACATATGAATTGCAAATGTAGTTCCGTCGCAGTTCGAAACCAATTTTTTTGGACTACAAATGTAGCCAGCCACACTATAGGGGTTAATTGAAAAGTGCGTAGTTTTGGTTAAAACAAAACATTGATTTCAAATAAATTTGTTGAAATTGATTTCAGGCTTCGGAATTATTATTATTCGGCAAAAAATTGACTTCCCAAGAAGCTCTGCGATTTGGTTTAATTTCGGAAATTTACACATCCGACGCCATGCTGGAGAACATATGGAACAAGATATACGACTTCACCAAGCTGCCCCAAGAGTCCCTGCTGAGCGCCAAGAGGTTGCTCAAGGAGTTTGACAAGGAGCACCTGACGTTGGCCAACGTCAAGGAGTGCAACGGGCTGCACGAGCGCTGGATGTCTAATGAATGCGCTGAGGCTATTATGGCCTTCAACAATCGTCTTAGCAAACTATAAATTAACGTTAACATAGTTTGTCAATTTGACCAGTTATTTTTTTTATAACTTTTTTACAACCTTTCAGCACTCCTCTTGTTATTTGGTTTTTACAATATTTCTACTGTATCAGTCATGTTTACAAAAAAATGTGTACCTTTTTATAATGTTAAATAATGTTGGAATTCAATTATTTTCATGAAATTGCAAAAACCCATTTGAGAAACGGTAGTTAGGGGGTTAAATTCACACTGGATTTATGGAAATAGTTTGAAAAAGAGATACTTAAAAAAATCATTTGATTTATTTCACATGTGTTCTCTGGGATCTTGGGTTTATCTGTGTCTTTTGGTATCCAGGATAGTATACTACACTGAAGATGATCCATCTCCGAAATGTTGGTCGAAGATGATACCAAGACACGCGGGTTTCATTGTATTTCATCACATATATGTTATAATAGTCATCGGATCATGAATTAGATTCCAACACCCGTTCACTATCGTGCAGTTATCATATGATGTTAACTGAATTATGTATTATTGATACGACTATCATCACATCACTTGTTATTTTCTCATCACCATATTTATCATGGCATAAAATGTTAAGTAAAATTCTAAGATATCCGTAATCCTCAGATGTTTTAGAAACGTGTGAATTATTCTGTGATATATTTGAAAACTCATCATGTCGGGGCATCTCTATTTATGAGGTTCGTTAAAAAAAATTATAAACCATATTTTTTTATGGCGTAAATAATCAAAACTAGATAGGCTTGGTTTGGTGTATGTATGTATGCAGGCGATCCTTAGCAATGCTTAAAATTGTTCTTAAATAAGTTATTGAAACGAGTGAACGCTATTTCATTAAAAGAGTGGTAAAACCAATCTAGAGTGAAGCATATTCTTTTAACCCTTAGACGACAAACCTCATATTAGGTCTAATATAATTAGAATTGTGCAAATATTATATCAAACAAATATACTTTCCACATTCTCATTGATGATTTCAGAAAAATTTGTCATTTTGTAAAATTGAATGGTCTGTTGATTGTAGCGACGTTGAAAATACAGGTCACTGTAGTAAAATAAACTTAAGGAAGACATTTTAAAAAAGTTTAAGAAAATTATAATATATAATTCAAGATCCAAAAATAACACTACAAGATTTATGTTAAAACATTGGATATCTTATAATTGTTTATGATTAGGTTGTATTTAGAATAGGTTATCTAATTTGAATGTAATAATTATATGGTAACATAAACAAAATTAAAGGGTGTTATGGTTTTATTGTAGTTATATAAATAGGATGTCTAGATATACATATAAAACACAAGTAATATCGCTTCAATAGAAATGTAATTTCTTGTCATCACAGAACAAGCGAAACTTAGTTTTCATTTACACTTATTACAAATTCTAATTCATCATTTAAAAAATTATAAAATGAATATTACATTTACTCTCGGGCGTATTTACATGTACTGATAAAGAATTTCTTTTATTGTATAAATAAAAGAACATAATGTTATTCTATAAAATATTCTTTATTAATAAAGGCATCACAATTCAAATAAATAAAATTATTATTTTCTCAACTTGGACCAACACTTTGTCTATGAATTTATTATGTCATTAATATCATAAATTCCTTTTGCGGTATTTGAAAAACAAGATTGAAAAAGAAAATGGAAATAAATAACAAAAAATGTAAGTATTTCAAAACATAAAGCTCTAGTTTCTAAATACTAAAACACCTTTGGTTTCCTATTTGTCTTATGATGTTGTTTCTTTGCACCAATGTCCTTCCGGGATAATTTCACTTCATTTCACGTGAGTTTTCCTAAATATAAATGAAATGTTTCGAGTAGCGGCCAATCCAAACACCTGCAAATTTTTTCACAAATAAATACATAAATAATAACTAAATAAAACAATGTTTTTTAACTACTTTCAGTACGCGCTTCCTCAACATTTATACATCGTGTCATGCATGCACGTCGACTCCTCGCGTGGGTGACATTCAATATTTGATTTATTTAATCGTATCAAGTTTTCTTTAGTCTTCCTCTATTTCTAGTTTCATTTACATCGTTAACATATACTTTTTTTATCATTCTTTCTTCAAGCAGAAAAACAATATTTTAATTCATATTTTTTAATAAATTAATTAATATATTGCTTCTTTCTGGGGGTTTTCATTATTCAAAAAATGATTTATTAAGAGTGACATTCAATACATAAAAAAAAGTGACCTGCAGTATGTCAGAGTTGACTGATGGTCGGAAATGGTCCCAGGATTTGAGTTGATTGATGCTGCTCACATTTTGTTGGTCTCTAGAGTTTCCCGGCTCTCCTCGGCCCAACATATTGTTTGTTTTTATATCACCATCATCCTCTATGATCTAAAATGTAAACCAAACAAATTGTCATATTTATAAATAATCACATTTCAAACTTATTCATTAAATTATTATTCTTCTTCTTCAAGTGCCCTGTCGGGTCCCTCCAACGTTGGCGATCACCTCGGCGAACCTGTCCCTGTCCTGCGCCACTCGGAACAGCTCCTCCACACTTCGAATGCAGGTCTACTCCCTCACGTTTCGCAGCCAGGACATTTGTCTCCTTCCGGGCCCTCGGTGTCCCTCAATTTTCCCCTCCAATATCAGCTGGAGAAGGTGGTACTTTTCCCCACGCTGTATAAGACCCAGATGTGAGATCTTTCGAACCTTGATAGTTGATAACAGTTCCCTGTCAACTCTAGCTCGCCTCAGGACTTCGGTATTGGTAATCATGTCTGGTATTGCCATTTGGCGATGGAGCCACATTTCAAATGCTTCCAGTCTGTTCATTGAGTTAACTTTTGAGGTCCAAGTTTCACACCCGTACAATAAAACAGACCACACATAGCGTTTGATCATTCTCTGGCGGAGTTTCAAGTTTACGTTATCATTGCAGAAGAGTGATTTCATTTTATTAAACGTAGCTCTTGCTGTCTCAATTCTGCATTTTATCTCTACATTATTTTACATTATATTATTAGTCATGGTAATTACACGCTGATATATTTAAAACTATTTAATATCCTCCTTCTAAACTCTCATTCCCAACAAAGTAATTTCCAACAGGTGGGGGAGCATTTCGGGCTGATACTCCTGAAAGACAAAATCCTAGACTATTTGTTATAAGATATAGACTTATTTATTGTTTCTTGAACAATGATGTAATATTCCTTATTAAATAATTAAAAAAAAAACTAACTAACCATCACACCGTTTCCCCGAAGGGGTAGGCAGAAAGAATGGACTGCCACACTTTTCTTTCCTGACATATTTCTCTCGCGTCCTCAACATTCATACATCGCGTCATGCACGCGCGTCGATTTATCTGACTTCTCACATGGCCAACATTCAATATTTGATTTATTTGATCCTGCCAATTTTCCTCAGTCTTCCTCTATTTCTGGTTTCATTTACATCGTTAACATATAATTTTTTTACCATTCTTTCTTCATTCATTCTTTCCATATGTCCAAACCATCTTAATCCTTTCATTATTTTGTTCATAACACCATCATTAAATAATTAATATGAATGAAAATGTCTGTTTTCTAGAAGTTTTCTATTGTATTTTGCCTTGCTAAGGCAATATCAAATGTTTTGCTAAGACAATATCAAATGTTTTGCTAAGGCATTATCAAAAAGACATTTGATAATGCCTTAGCAAGGCAAAACATGTTATTCACATAAAATATAATAAAATTTCTATAAAATATTCATTTATATTCATTATCTAGACTAGACACTGATACGTATTATATTTGGTTTTAGACAGTAATATTACATGTAGGTTAGAGCCATCACCAGCACATTGACATTCCAACAGGTCGTGCGTAGTGCTCTCGGATACCAGGTCTGCCACGAAGAGCTCCCTCAGTTCCTCCAGGGATAGCTTGAGGGTGGACTGCACGCTGTAGGGGTCCTTCACTACGTCAGACAGGCCGGTTTTAAACATCTGGCGCTGGTAAATTTTCTCTTCTATCGTTCCTGCATCGAAGAGATAAAATATTTCAGGTTGTTAAAAGTCAAAATAAAATTCACATTACATGAAAACCATGGAAGTGTCAACCGGTTTCATTAGTGACCGAGCCTCGTTAGAATGTTTAAGACGACTGAACTGGACTGGAATGAAGGACTCGAATTACTGGAAGTGCCAAGGTAGAACACACTCTGCTGGAAAATATGTACCTATAAAATGCCACCTTGCATGACAGCAGTAAGACTTTAAAGTATGTCTGACTCCTTGGCATACCTCGAGTCTCGGGCAATGTGATCACTGACCTTACCATCAGGGTCATTGCAGACAGGAAGATGGTTGTATCTTTGGCACCACAAAACCGAGACCCATCAGCTAAGGGAAGGTAACCCGTACATAAAATCCAAGAAGAAGGCAACAGGAAGCCACTCCAGTAACACTTAAATCACTGTGGCGAGAAAGCATTCGCCACAGTGCTGCCGCACTTAAGATATGATACATTACTAGGGTTTGACGCTTTTCAAGAAAAACGGGTTTAAACTTTTTATTTTTATTTTGCTTGTATCTCAGGAACTAGATAAGATACCAACATGAAAGTTGTACCAAAACAAAGAGAAAAGGGTTAAGAATACTAAAAAAATACAAACATATAAAAATAAAATACAGTGTAGACATAATATTTTTGAAAAGTACTTATCGCTAGCAGCCTCTAATACTTTTAGGCCATAATAACTATGTAGTCATAAACGCATCAACTACCCTACTTGATGCATTTATGCTTAGTAAATCAATTTAATGCATTTTATATAGTAAGCTTATACCTCAATTCTTCAACAATACATATGATAAGTGCAACTACATCACATAATGCATTTATATCAAGGAAAATAGCTATTTGAATACAAATATTGTAAAATCTTGTAAAATTAGTGAGATTCCTCAAACATAGTGCATTTATGACTAAGAAGCTATTGAATGCTAGAAAACAAGTCTGTACTAACTACATACAGCAAGTGCGTTTTTGATAAGTAAAACTGCACTCGAAGTCCTAGTTAATGCGTTTATGAAAATTGAAAAACCGAGAAAATGAAGAAATCATGAAATGTCACTTTGAGAAAGTTGTAGATCTCATTTTCCTGATACTAGATAATGTAATAACTCAATTTCGACAAAAACCTTAGTTGATACGTTTATCGTAAGCGCGGCAGAGTGAACGGCAACACCGGGGAACCTGACACGGCACTTTTAGAAGAAGAAAAAGGAGAATAATGCTTAAAAAGTGATATCAGTTAGGGCATGCTAAGATTCAAAATGATTAAAAAAAATTAAATAAAATGAGATGATTTTTGAAAAAATTGATGCGGAGACTTCAAGAGCACCTGTAGTAAGTAGCCTGTAGATGAACACAGGCCGCCGCTGGCCGTCCCTCCAGACACGGGCCATGGCCTGGTGGTCCACGGCGGGGTTCCAGTCGCTGTCGGCCAGCAGCAGGCGCGAGGCCGCGGGCAGAGAGAGCCCGGCGCCCCCCGCCCGTGAGCTCAGCAGCAGTATCGGGGGGCCTGAGCGGCTGTTATATTCCTCCACAATACTCTGCCGGCTGGATATGCAGGTGCTACCATCTAATCTGCAGTCATTGCATTATTTTATAAACAAATGCCTCAACTTTACAAAAAATAAACAAATTTAAAATAAGGCTTCAATTTACAATATTTGTAATTAAAATATCAAATCAAATCAAATCAGATTATTTTCTCAAAAGACATTACAAACGTATTTATAGTTTAAGGCATCTATTTGAATCAACAGGTAAAATACCAGGAATGCGTGAGAGATTGTTCTATTTTAGGAAGACAAGATAATATCTAAAGTCAAGAGTATTTGTCTGAACAAACTTTCACTAATGTGAAAGATGTCAATCTCCGAGGTGATCATGTTCAGCAGACTGATTGCTCTTCCCAATGGCATCACTAGAAGCAGGTAGGTTATTGCGGCCAGCAGAAAGAGTAATCTAATCACAGTCTAAATATGAATATTAAGAAAACTGATATATGATCATTGGCAAGAAGAAAATAAATCTGGCATCAACACAGAAAATCCAAAACAATAAGCTGGAGTGGGTGAATCGATACAAATACCTAGGCTGTAGGACCTTCAGGATATAAAAACAAGAATACAGACGGCCCAAAATAGATTATTTAAAATGAAACGGATGTTGTGCAACAGAGACTTACCCATCGAATGAGAATAGTAACGAGAAATATAAAGTGTTGTAATTATTTATCCACGGTAAAATTTAAGGAAAACAAAGTGTCTGGAGGAGAAAAATTTCTGGTTCAAAACTTCCAAAATTGTCAGTACTACACCCTGGTTTAGAGATGCTGCATCAGTAGTAAAAATAGCCATGATGTTGTCCAACCTCTGATAGGAGAGGAATAAGAAGAATTTAATTTATTTGATTTGTTGAAAAAATATTGAATAAAATAATAATGACATCATCCACCGGGTGGCGACTCTAAAATGGCAATGGGCAGGTAACGTAGCTGGAAGCTCAGACAAAAAGTATACAAGAAGACTGCTGACTTGGAGACCGTGGACGGCAAAGAGAAGTGCAGGGCGACCGCAACTACGGTGGAAAGATGATCTGAACAGACACGTCGGAATAACCTGGATGCAGTCTGCACAGGACAGAGTGACATGGAAGCGAATGAAGGAGGCCTTTGTCCAGGAGTGGACGGGAATAGGCTGAGGAAGAAGATGAAGAAGAATAATACACTTTCAGTAATTTGTATTAACACCACTTTATTTAGTTACACCAATCGGTTTTGCTCCCGCCGGAATTTCGTCAGGGTGAGAGAGTTAACTGTCAGTTTACTCTCTCACCCTGACGAAGCTCCAGCAGGAGCGAAAACGGTTGGTGTAACCAAATAAAGTGGTGTTAAAACAAAGTACTTAGAGTGTATTATTATTTTATTTAATAATGTCACCACAAATTAAGTGCTTTATACGAAAGTTTAAAGAAAAAATATATTGATCACCCATACTTATTATGATCAGTGTATTTGCTGGTAAGTAATATTATATTGCTATGGCATGTATACGCAACAAAATGTGAGAAATAAGAAATAATCCAACCTTGAAAATCTGACAAATATTTTTGAGCAAACTTCAGCCAAGACATCGAGCATTTTAGTTGAACAGGATACAATCACCATCTTTTCATTGTTCTTAAAGACCACTTCTTTCATTAGGGCTGTAGCCACTTCCAATTTACCAGAATACTGTTCATTAACACCGCTCGCTGCTGGTAAATATTTATACAGGGATTCCGCTGCAGCCACATTATCACCGCCGGGCTTCTTAATCAAATGGGGATAGTTGCAAATCTTTTTCAGAATAACTATTAAGGTTAATGGACAACAGGAGGTTATGTCTCTTGTATTCCACCAATCGTCAATGGCTGCAGTGTACAGCGTCTCTTGTAGCTTACTCATCTTACAGCACACGACACATTCCGTTTTCACGGGTAAATAATCTTTTAAAAGATTTTGAGTGCGCCTTAGAATGAAACTGGAAGTCAAGAGCTGTAAGTGGGCAGCGCAATGTTCACCCGCTTCACATTCTTTAATGGAACAATCAGGCCGCTGCGATTTAAGAATAGGATTAACAAATTCTTCTTTAAAATCATTGTAGACTCCGAGTATTCCGGGATTAGCAATATCTATTAGAACAAAATATTCCTGTAGGTCATTTTGAATAGGTGTTCCAGTGAGTAAAATTCTTTTTTTGCAAGAAAGGTTCTGCAGGCATTGAGTTGTCTTATTATTTGCATTTTTTAATCTGTGTGCTTCATCGCAGATAATTAAATCGAAGTTTAGTGAATCCATTTCATCCCCGTGTTTAACAAATCTCTCGTAGGAGATGATCATAACCGGCAGGTTCGGGCGGGCTTTAAAGTCTTCCGGCTTGTGATTATTGTTGACTACAAATGGAATCAATCTTTCTCTGCCGAGCCATTTCAGGAATTCTTTTTCCCACATGCCGCAGAGAGTACTCGGGGTTATGATAATTGCTCTCTTGATGATGGGGGAGCCGTATGGTCCATATTTCAGCAGCGTCCTAAAATATATGCTTAAATGAACATTTGATACGAGTTAATTTTTATAATTCAGTTTCTTTCGCATTAAATGTCCTTTACCAGATGAGCGCAATGCACTGTAGAGTCTTTCCAAGTCCCATCTCATCAGCCAAGATCGCCCCTGTGTGCTTTGCGCCGTAACCCATAACGCAGCTGTACAGGAAGGCCACTCCATCCTGCTGGTGCGGACGCAGGCGTAGGCTCAGGAATGGGTCCACACGTACATTGAATAGCGGCCGCTTATCCATATTGTGCTCCCACTGTAACATCCGTCAACTTTCATCAATCTTTTCTATTATAAGTAGAACTTTTTAAAATGGGTTGTAAGAATCATTTTTATTTGTATAATTAAACGCGGTCCTGACGAAGGCTTTGCCTGCACAATATAAAATATTGGACTGGAATAGGGAGCGTGAAGGAGTCATTCCGATTCTCTGGATAAATAATGACATGTTGAAAAGAACGAGATAATGCATTGAAACTCAAACACAGCGGGAGACTGACTGTCCGCAGGGTGCGGGGGAGAACGAGAGGAGTAGGGAGGAGAAGGATGATGCAGATGTAGTGGGGTAAGCTTAGTCATGTGTAGGTCACTGTACAGAACGCTTCATCATCTCGGCTTGTCCGGTACTGACATTCTACTGTACTTTAATGATCGCCCCAACAAAGATATGGATAGTATGAAAATTTGGCAGCAACCAAAAGTAATAGGAGTTTAAATAAAAGAATTTAAATCAAAATGTTATTATAAAACACTTATTCATCAAAATGATACATAGGGTCACTTTTTTGTCAAAATAAAAACATTTTCACACTAATAAAATGATTTTTATTACATGGTTAAACAATTGATATATTTCACAGTAGAAGAGTAAACAAATATTTAGGATTTATTAACCTGGTGGGAGCCGGGCGGTGGGGGTAGAGTGAGAGGCTTGTGCTGTTCTATGTTCACAGGCTTGCACAAATTAGAGAAAGATGGAGCCACTGATCCCGCCAGTGTTTTCTTCTTTATCTTGCTCGGTCGGTAAAGTGGTTGGTTGTCTTCAATGGGTCTCTTATTACCAGGTTTGGGTTCCACATTTGAATAAGGTTCGATTACTTCTACAACCTTCGAACCAATCCTGCAACGGAATATTTAATGAAACAATACATCAAAATAATACAAATAGTAATTAATGTTATAAAATGAAACTCACGAAAGAATTTGACCAATTTCAATTTCCTGGGGTTTTAAGAAATTCTTTGTTCCTAAAATTTCGCCATTGTCACCAAATAAAGTAATATTTTTTCCTGAAACTTCCATTAATCCGTCGCCATCCCAGGTCTTGTGTTTTTTTGTGGAAGGCTTACCCCAAAGAACCTTATAACGAGATAACTCTGTCGATTTTGAAATTGTCTGATTTAAGGATACTTCATTCAAAACATTGATTTCAGGCAATACATTTTCATTTAGTGGGATAGACGGTGTTAAGTTAGCAATGGGCTCAATTTGGTTTCCACTGTCGTCATTATCCAAAAGAGCTAGGACACATTTAATGCTTCTTTTATGACCAGAATCAGAAAATATACCGCCTGTCTGATTGCGACATTGTGAAGGAGCTGCTGACTTTCTCATTTTTAATAGTTTTCAAACATCCCCAGAAAACGATTATAAATATCAAATTATTTTTTAATTAAACTTTCGGAAACTATTAAACATTCGCTCAAATGTGACGTTTCATAACACAGAGCTAATGGTTTGAAAACTTTTTAATTCAATGGCGGGAAATTACATACGTTTAGAAGTAGGTACCTAATTCGATAAAAAAAAATGACAAATTGAAGTATTACGAATCCATTTTAATTTTTCAACCAATCATATCTCAAGCTAAGGAATTTTCTGTTCTGTGATTGGATGGAACATTGTACATGTCTCTTTTTTTTTTCTTTGCTCTGTTATCATAAATATCTTGTGTAAAATAAACACCTGAAAATAAATTGTCTATGATCGCGTCTTATTTGTGATTACGTTTCGCCTGATAAGCTATGGATTGTATCTGAAATGTGATAGATTATTTGGAAAATATATTTTTTAGGTGAGTAAATAAGGCTTTTAATCTCTTAATTTACAACTTAACACGTTTGTAGAAATTAGTATTTTTAAACAAATTATTTCTTTACTGTTTATGTTTATTAACACGTATTTTTGTTATTTTTGACAACTGTTTTCTCTCGTAAATTTGTAATAAATATTTAGTTTTTATAAGCCGTCTCTTACAAATCGATCATTTTTATCATATTGTGTTTTTGTTTTTGTTTGTTTAAGATAACTCTATTTACCGCAAATATTTAATATATAATGGAAGAAAGTATAAGTAAGGAGAATGGAGAATCTGAGGAAATTTCTTCTTCTGAATGTCGCTTAAACGAAAATGAGACTAGTTATCTCCAAAATGATATATCTAAATACCCAGAACAACAACCGAATCAAGCAGATGTTATTGCGGTCACTGACGCAGTTGTTTCCGAGGGAAATGACGAAGTTACTCAAGGACCCATAGAAGAGAATAAAATGATATCAGATAGTGAAGAAATTAGTTCCATTCCACTAAAACAGAGCTCTGACGACTGCAAAATGGAATCTGTGGCTTTGGAAGATTCCACCAATGCTAAGGTTGTTGAGTTAGAACTGGTGGCCGAGGCAGATTCTGTGTGCGATATTAGTGAAGTAACGGCTGACTTTGCAGAACAGTCGCTCCAACTTTCAGAAGAGTCTGGCGCAGAGCAATACCTGACAGAGCCCGAGGAAAATGTTACATGTCCCGAGAGCGATGCCAGTGTTCCCGACGACGGCAGTTTGAATGCTGAGAATACAACACCTAACCGGGCAAAGATTAAAGTTGTAAAATCCGAGTTCAAAATTCTCCCTCTCTCGCCCCTCGCAAACGGGGGGGCTCCCCTTGAGAACCAGCTCTCCATCATCCACGGGGAGGAAATCTCAGAATCTGTACATAATGGTTCGGATGATTTCTCGTATGTAGCCCTCACCACAGAAGATATTATGAAAGTCTATGAAGCGGAAACCCCCGACGAACCTAAAGAAGATTCCATTTTAATTAACACTATAATGAAATTGGCCGGAGAAAAATCTGACGGGCCAACAGTGATGGAAGAAGAAGTGGCCGTTATGAATAGCTCCCAGCTCTTGGCCATTCTGGAGGACGGCTCCGACACTCCGCCGCCGACTGGACCCATAATGGACGAATTGCAGAAGGAATCATTTCAAAGGAAGATGAGACGGCCTGTGAAGAATATCGACCCTGACTTGGAAAAGCGCCTCGCCCTTCAACAGCTAAAAGAGCTTCCCGCGAGAAAGCCACAAAAGAAAAAAAGTACTAAAATTGTGGATGTAAAAATTCCAAAAGTCGAGCCGATCGTGCGGAGCCCGCGTCGCACCAAGAAAGATATTTTGGAGACTCCGCCCACAGATGCCGAGGTTGCAAAGAAAGATGTTCCCATTAAAACGTACAGTAAAAAAGACATCAGCACTAACCTGTCCACTATCATGGATGACTGGAGCGACGAGGAGGGCAAGCTGGATGCGCCGGCAGTGCCAACACAGTTACAGCTCAGCTCTCCTCCCACGGAACCTGTTCCTACGGACCATGTGCAGAGTCCGAAAGTGTCGGATGCCAATAGTTTTGTTGAGCCTACTCCGAAAAGGGTGCCTCGAGTTATTAAGAAGAAAGTCATATATGATCCAGATAATCCTGAATCCTACAAGTTTGCTAGCAGTATTATTAAGAGAGATACGCCAAATAAACAAGTTACAAGTACCCAGAATGAAAATAAAGTGACTGAGAATAGATTGCCAAAAGTAAATGCCACAAAAAATAAATCTAAAAACGTAATCTCCGCAGATGTAGAGCAAACGGAAGAGGTGGAAGGTTCTCCTAAAAGTGTGACTGCGGTGTCTCCTACCAACAAAAAGAAGCTTTTGAATATATCAATAAAAAAACGTAAATTGACAGAAGTAGACAAATTGCTGATGGACGAAGGTGCAGTGAACATGATCTACCAGCTGGAGAGGAGTAATAACAATTCTGATGTACCTGAATTAGCGCTCAAACCAAATAAGAAGTCATTAATATCAATCTCTAAAGAAAAGAGAGCGTTAGTGTCCAAAGCCAAAATAATAAAAAAAGCCGTCTTGAGTCAAAGTAATGATTCCAATGCTAAGGTTTTCCGAGTTCGAAAGGACAAGTCTGCGGGCAATCTGGATGTTTCGGCGCAGAAGGTGGCCGGACTGCGGAGCAGCATGCAGTCCCCTTCTCTCAGCGAGATGTCGGGGGCCGGGATCGGAGGCAGCGAGTCCAAAATCATCCGAAGACATTCCTCTTCTTCCTTTTCTAGCGGGGGCCTCTCTCCCAGGCCGCAGTCCCCCTTATTAGATTCCAGTAAACTAAATCTGGAAAGTTCATTAGATGGCTCCTTGCAATTAAACGATTCAGGAATCCAAAATTCCACTCCCTTGTCTGCTACAAAAATTCGTAAAAGAAAAGGTTTAGTCGCAAATCCAAATACTTATGTCAATAAAAAAATAAAGT
This sequence comes from Lepidostoma basale, assembly GCA_022606425.2. Classification (NCBI taxonomy): domain Eukaryota; kingdom Metazoa; phylum Arthropoda; class Insecta; order Trichoptera; family Lepidostomatidae; genus Lepidostoma; species Lepidostoma basale. The sequence continues at coordinate 94,470 of JAHDVF020000893.1, read as the reverse complement.
CGGTCAATAATGCGCAAGTGGCTCCGAAACAGAAGAAAGTTAAGGCCACAAAGAGGGGCGAGGAGGGTTTAGGGGGACCCTCCCCCACCACCGGCATCGGGCGCTTGAGCAGCTTCACTCAGCTCACCATCGACGTGTCCCAGAATATTGCCCACATTACGGTGAAGCCAACCGGAAATTCAGAAGAATTGTACGATCTCCAGGTATGTAGAGTATAAATCTTTTCTATCTATTCAATATTTAACAATTAGTTCTTTATTTAATTCATCATTTAAAAAAATAGACTAACTCCAAGGATTTGAATAATGGCATTAGAATTTATTTTACAATCTTCAATATGAGCAGATAGTATTATTATTATTATGAAGAAGGATTCTGGTCATGTCCAGGCATGAAACCAAGTCCCCTGGATCAGAAGCCAAGAGTTCTGTACCCTGGACCACCACCCGATTGATGATAACTTTTCTTGAGTTGGTGTATATTTACAAAAATACTGTTTTTTATTGGTTATTGTTTTATGACGGGGCATCCCAAGAACTGGCAATAATATTACACTTTGCTGCAAATCAATCCCTTGAATTAAAATTAGCGAAGCAATTGATATTCCAACAAAAAATATAATTAATTTCTAGGTATTATTAGAGTTGACGGAGGCAGTGAGAGTGTCGGGCTCGGCAGGGGCAGTGCTGCTGACATCCTCGGAGGGAGCCCTTTGCGGCGGGCTGGATCTGCGGGGTCTGCTGCAATCCACCCTAGACCAGCGCAGGGCCAATGCCGACCAGCTGGTAGACTCCTTCAGGTCGGTACTTCAGGCTGCAGGCCTTCTAGAACACTCTATAATTAGGACAAGATTATTCATTCAGCATTACCTGTGTAGCTCTTATCACTTTTAAGTCAAGGCATCTATTGAGAGCAGGTATCTATTAGGTGGTCTTCCAGGTGGACAGTGTCCGGAGGGGATTTCGTAAGTGTCTGTATATGCGAGTCTGTCACTATCCATTCTGGCTAAGCGGTCCTTCCAGTATCTTCTTTTGGGTCGGAACCGAACAATATTCTCTATTTCGCATTACGTATAAGTTTTGCGTTACGGACAGGATCTCGGGGAGATTTTCCAGTAACCAAATCAGTTTATTTCTCAAAGATATTACAAACAAAGATTAATGTTTAAGGCATCTATTGAGAACAGGTATAACATAAAATATACAGGGTCTGTCGCAAAAGTATCGAGAAGTTTTTTTTTCAGACAATTTATTGCCAATAAACGTACAAACACTTAATATTCTTCAAAATACACCCCTTGGGCGTCAATACACTTTTGGTAGCGTTTCTTCCACTCTTGGAAGGCACCCTGGAAGGCAGAAGACGGAACCCCCTTAAGGCACTGCATTGAAGCGGTTTTCACCCCATCCAATGTCTCCAAATGGCGTCCCTTTAGGCTTCGCTTGATGCGGGGGAACAAAAAGAAGTCCGGTGGTCACTTTCACTGCGTTCCAGGACGTCCTGAGAAATCCGAACCGGAGTTTCCCTTTGTTCATCTGTTAACACTTTTGGTACCATATTGGCACAAATCTTCCGCATTTGCAAATCGCCCGTCACAATGCGGTGAACTGTGTATTTTTTCATGTTGCACTTCTCCGCTATTAAGCGGACACTGAGACGACGATAGTAATACTTCCCTTACTTTCGTGACGTTGTCATCAGTTTTGGAAGTTGACGGTCGTCCAACGCGCACATCGTCTTCAATTGATTCCCGGCCGTTTCGGGATTGTTTGTGCCACTCGTAAACTCTTGCCTGTGACATGGCTTCATCTCCAATCCCGAATCATGGCCAGGGTCTCGATACCGGTTTTTTTCAGCCGAATGCAGAATTTGATGACTGCCCGCTGCTCCAGCAAACGTTGCATCTCGATTTCCGACGCGACAACAAAACACACTTTGCGCGGATCACTGTGCTAGCTCTACCGTTGCTCGGAGAGGACTGAGCAGCGGCTCTTTTGGTAGCTGCGACTCTCCCCTACCATCCCCACCACTCGGCGCATCCCGCTACCCCTTCTAGCGCTGTCAGGAATTTTCTTCTCGATGCGACAGACCCTGTATATAATGGAGCATGAGAGATGGTTCGACTCAAGGAAGACAAGATACTTTCTAGAATCAAGAGTATTTGTCTTCTGAACGTTCTGTCACTAATATGAACGTGATGTCAATCTTCTTTCCACCAGTGTCGCCAGAGGCAGGTTGGTTCTGGCGGCCAGTAGGTAAAACAACATATCTATTAGAAACAAAATGACCAACTTTCTCCAGCACGGTTAAGTTCTTGAAATATCCCCTGATTAATCTAAAGAAATGGGTTATAAGATGCCCATCTCTTGGAAGCTGCAGAGAGTTGATACCCAAAAGAAATGCCGTGGGATAGAGCCACGGATAGTTACCATACTCCCTCATGTAGAGATACCTGTGCAGTATTTATCTCTTTTGACATTTCACTTGTTCTAGATTTTCAATATTCATGTTTATTGTGAAAAACTGGAACAAGTGGATGAATTATATTTACGAAGCATGTTTACAAAAGACAGGCTAAATGAAAGCAGGTTTGGGGCAGGCAACTAAGTGAAGGGTGCACTTGAAGTTGTCATCACAAACAAAAGCCTAACTAAAAACAGCTTAGACCGACACTTGTGCCGACCCTTAAGGAAGTAAAGCATGGAACTGGCGAAAGAAGGATGAAAGTTGAATAAATGCACTAGAAATATGTGGTAAACATGCATATGATATTGTCGAATGCAACTATAAGAAGGGAATGCAGTGCAAATGAAAGTGTTATGAACAAAATAATGATAGGATCATTAAGATGTTTTGGATACACGGGAAGAATGAACGGAGAAAGAATGATAAAAAAGTGTATATAAACGATGTAAACGTAACTAGATATAGAGGAAGACCGAATTGATAGAATATTAAAGTCGGCCATGTGAGGAGTTGGAGAAATCGACGTGCATGCATGACACAATGTAATGTTGAGGAAGCGAGAGAAGTGTGTCAGGAAAGAACAGTGTAGCAGTCCATTCTTTCTGCCCACCCCTCCGGAAAAAACGGTGTGATGGTTAGTAAGTTAGTTAGTTAGTTTTCAATTTTCCAGAATTCTGAAGAAGTTAAAATGGAAGAGAGTTAAATTTTATTGAATGTTTGTATTTATTTCCAGCGAGCTGATGGTATCCCTGTCAGAGTGCCGGGCGGCTGTGGTGTGCGGGGTGGGTGCTGCATGCGTGGGCCCTGGCGTGGCGCTCCTCACGCTGTGTGACCTGGCACTGGCCTCGGACCGCGCTACCTTCTGCGTGGCTCCCCGCGTGCGCCGCTCACTGCCCCCCGAAGGCGCCGCATTGCTGGCACGTCCGCACGCCCTACCCCCCCAAGTGGTAAGACAACCAAATTATGTATTACGAGGTATATCTAGAAAAAAAGTGTACTGAGGCTCTCACGACCGGATGAATTTTATTTTCGACATGTTGGCTACACTTCCGTGTAGCCTGACCCTTCCTCTCCGCAACGAGACCGGTTCGAGGTCAGTACGTTGAGAAGTGTCGACGCGACAATACGTTTCGTGAAGAATGTCAATCCAATCTCCTGCCAAGTGCGAAATACGCGGCGCCGGGCAAGAGTATTTGAGGTGCTGTAAACTACATGGAGATGAATTTCTCCGCTCCATCTTTACTGGAGATGAAACTTGGGTTGCACACTATACGCCTGAAACCAATAGGCAGTCTCAACAGTGGCATCACAACTCTTCACCCTCCACCAAAAAGTTCAAAACTACAATTTCAGACAAGAAAATCATGGCATCCGTGTTTTGGAACAGTCGAGGCATAATTTTAATTGAATATATGCCTCAAGGGGAGACGATCAACTCTGCAAGATACTGTGATACTCTAAAAAAAATTGCGGAGGGCGTTTCAGAACAAGAGAGGCATGCTGACAAAAGGAGTCGGCCTGCTGCACGACAATGCCAGAAGGAACTGCTCGCTTCGTTTAAATGGGATGTCCTGAACCATCCCACGCATTTCCCTGACCTAGCACCTTCAGATTACTATCTCTTTACCTCCCTGAAGCTGCACATGGGTGGAAAAAGGTTTTCAACCGACGAGGAGGTAAAGGAGGAGGTGGGGAAGTGGACGAAGGGGTTGGCGGGAAACTACTTCGAGGAAGGCATCAAAAAGTTGATACCCCGCTTCACCACCTGCATTGAGAGGAATGGCGACTATGTCGAAAAATAGCTTACATATGTACTACGGTAACCACGTAATTTTTTTGTTTAACCACCCTACGTATTTGAACATACGTAATACGATCACTGTGACTGTGCTATTCTGCGCTATCCCGTATCACGTACGCGCTTGAGATAAAGTAATGTACCTAAAATGTACAAACTGTTAGAGATACGCGCGTGTGCCAACAACACTCGAGTACAAGTCTTTATAAATATGATAGTTTTACAAGGGGCAGGCCAAGTGTGCGGTCGAGTTATTGACATTTCGTAATTAAAAAAAATAAAATTAAAATATAATAATTTAATTAATAAAAAATGAAATTTTTTAGCACGTTTCTCGGAAAGTTACCTGGAGGTAGGGCGGTTAAACTAGTTTTTAATAAACTTAAGCCATTAACAGTGTGGAATTCCATTATGAGAATGATTTTTATAAATTAAAATACTTTATTTCACCTTTGAAAAACTTAATTAAAAAAAGCAAAAAAACTTAATTAGGTAATTTTATTTAAAATGCAATCAACTGCCTTACATTTCTTTCTTATTTCATCGTTTCTCCATAAATAAATTCGGTAAATTGCTCCAATTTCTCGGCGTTAGCACTTATGTCAGAACCCGTCATACATTCTCTCCTCAAATATCATAGACTTTGACACATTCACCACAAGGTCACTCTTATTGCATGCTTCATACATTCTTGATAAAGACTGTCAGATTCTCCATACTGTTAACGATTAAGACAGGATCGTCTTCATATAACAAACAGCGGACTGACAAACTGTTCATCTTAGTTTTTATTTTCTACTTTCTCAATTGTTTTTTTTTTGTTAAATTTAGGCTCGTGAGCTAGCCATGTGTGGGCGCAAGCTGACCGCGTCGGAAGCCCTGCAGCGAGGGCTGGTTGCTCGCACCCTCTGGCCCGACCGGTTCCTGGAAGAGGTGCGCTCCATCGCCGCAGACCTTGCTCTGCATCCCTCGCAGGTGAATACGGAACACTCTCCTCTTCTATATCACTTCATATTCAATTTTGATTTAACTTAAGGCTGACACTGGATTTCCATCATAACATTTTTTTTATATATCAAATAACTGTTTTTTTCACATTGTTTCATTGATCTATTAGAAATTTAATACTTAAAGCAAGGGCGAGTTCGCGACACAAATGTTACACTTTGGTAACTCAATTTTGCATTTGTTGAGCAGCTTTTTACATCATTACAGCGCAATCCTAATTGATGTAAATGGATTTTCATGACATATGATAGATAGATAATCTATCGTCATTTTATTGTCACATGAATTCTACATTAGATCATAGGATCACTGGGAATCAAGCCCAGGACCTTATGTGTAGCAGTCATAGCTGTAGCCACTCTGTCATGAAGGTCGTCAATATCTTATTAAAATCTTAATGTGTTTCTTAAACCTTCAGAAACATTTGGATTCTTTGTTTTGGCGCTTTTTTCTTAACTCCGAATTATTTTGTTTCAGAGTTTTGGAGTAATCAAGAGTGTGATGCGTCACGGCGAGGTAGCTTCTATTACAGCAGCCCTGTGTCACGAGAGCAGCCGGTTGGTGGACTTCTGGTGCAGCGTTGAGGGACAGGATGCCATCCGGAGCACACATTCCCACCTCAGCGCCCCCTGCGTGACACCGGGTGATCACTAGTCGAGAAATATAGATACCGGCCAGCCTTCAATGCACGTGGCTACAGATTTAACAAGTCTTGGATCTCGAAAACTCCACTTATGCCTAGGCAATGAAGGTATACGTTGTTTAAACGGATGTAAGCGGCCACAAGCACGTTAATACTTGGCCGGCCGCTTGTAAGTGGAGCCGAGTGAGTAGATACTAATTAAGTACCCATCGACCATTTATTATTATTACTCTTTAATTTCGGACAAACAAATTACATTATACAAATTAGAAATTTTATCTTAAATTATTTTTATACACACTACAAGAAAATTAATATTATTAGTACCTGCGTTAGTTTCTGCTAAATTTATTTTGGACTTATTTTAAATATAATACAGAATTATATGTATATTTGTTTTTATGTTCTAGGCGAGTTTTATTAAAATAATTCATTTTAAACCTTTCATTGGAAATAAAAAAAATCTATTTGTTTTTTTAAGGACACGCTTTGAAAAGAGATTGGCATATTTTGAACTAATCTCAAAAAAGCATATCAAATAAAAATAATTGTCTTATCGTTTAGGTTACAATTGTTGTATGTTTTAGGACTAGGGCAGTGGGTTGTTGTGATGCTGATACATGTATGACTAGTGCTGGTGTCTCGGATACTCTGCTGCCGTGTACATATTAATTAGTCGGTGTGCGCGTATTCGGGACACGGAGCGTCTTGTTGGTCCTCGTGTGCTATACGGCGCGCGGCGTGGTGAATAAATCTCTCTTGGCACACGTACGCATGGATGGCTTGTATTGAATTATGACTGAAATAATTATAAAAGCCGTTGTTCTTTCTATCGGTAGCAGCGTAACTTAAATAATAATGTTGTATAATATTTCAATTAGTTGTGAATGCCCTATTGATCTTATTGAAATGCCCTATTTATTCTTCTATGAAAGAATAATATATTTAAAAAAAAAAAGTATTAACTGTGACTTTTGTTCTTTCAAGTTTGAATTGAAAACTTTCTAACTTCAGTGTTAATTATTTTTAATACGTATATTTGTTTCTTTGATAATTACCACTCTCGCTCCACTCGGTTCCATACCCAGGGCTAACCAGCCGCCACCCACGGCTTCTCTCTGGCACCATCCCTCAGTCTCCACCCGGCCTCAAGACCTCCGCCTCTGTCTAAGGCCACCCCCAACCTCTCCATACTCCTCCCTACCCAGATGGTTAAGTCCAAATGTCAAACTCAACCCATCACTTCATCCAAGAATCCCTTCTTTCTCCATTCAACAATATTCTTCAACACCCAATAAAGAAACTTCCAACATGCGGGGGAGCAATACCCTTCAGGATGGTACTCCCACGATGATAAAATTAAGAAATTAACACTATGGAATTCCATAACTATGAATTTAAACACTCCTCTGAAACTCAAAGGTGAAATATGGTGTTAAATTTATGGTGATATAATATTTTCAATTTAGACCCCTGAGTAAATATGTATAACAATAACATGGGTATAACAATTAGAAATTGTTTTATATTATACTGAGTTTACACTTGGACTTAATATTATCACAGTGGGATCTCTGTTGACTTTAATTCATTCTGCTTATATCTACTTTAACACTTTATTATTTTTAATTCATATCATTTCTTAATTTTGTCTCGGATCAAGAATTTACCTGTCATATCAAACACTCTTATTGGCCAGTGTTCCAGGGCGCGCAGCATTCCTCTTTGTTGGATAGTACACCCGATTGTATTATTTGATTGGCTGACATAATGAGTTGTTGGATATTATAACTTTAAATTTAAATAAAACAAAGTGTGTGTGAGATATCATTGAATTTTTTTATTCATTTGAAAGGCCTATCGATGCCATTATGTATGGAATATAACATTGTTCAAATGTCCGCCGCGGCTTCTCTGGGTGGCGCGCATCCGAAATGTCAAATTTTCCATGACTCTGGCGCATAAATCAGGCTGAATTTGACCGATGGCATGGGTTATGTTGGCTTTGAGGGCCGCTGTGATTTGTGACTTATTCGCATAGAACTGCGACTTAAGAAAACTCCACAAGAAAAAGTCTAACGGGGTCAAATCTCACGATCTCGGTGGCCAGTTTACATCACCTCCACTTGAGATGACCATGTCCTCAAATCGCTCGTGCAGAATGTCCAATGTGGCATGAGCTGTGTGGTATGTAGCGCCGTCCTGTTGAAACCACTTGTCATTGGTGTCCATATCATCCAATTCAGGCCAAAAGAAGTTGGTAATCATCAACCTATAGCGCTCGCCGTTGACAATGATGCCCTGGCCAACGTTGTTCTCAAAGAAATATGAACCGATGACGTCGCCAGGCCAAAATCCACACCAAACAGTGACTTTTTCGGGTTGCATTAGACGTTCTTGGATCTTATGTGGATTGGTATCGTCCCAAATTCGACAATTTTGTTTGTTGACATACCCATCCATCCAGAAATGGGTTTCATCGCTGAAGATGATTTTTCGATGAAAATTAGGGTCAGTTTCGAATTGATTCAAAGCCCATTCAGCGAACACACGTCGTTGTCTATGTTCGTTTACCTTCAGCTTCTGGATCAGTTGAATTTTGTATGGGTGCAGGCCCAAATCACGACGCAAAATTCGCCAAGTTGTGATCTGCGAAAGGCCGAGTTCTTGTGAGCGATGCGAAATCTCGATTCTCCTGCACACTCTCACGGACAGCAGCGATGTTTTCGGCAGATCTTGCGTTTCGTCGGCGTACGGGTGTTGGTTGATTGATTACTGAACCAGTGGATTCAAATTTATCCACCACACTGTGAAGTTCTCTCGGTAGGACACTTATGTGGACCGTAAAATGGGCGGTCACATTCGAAGTCGGAATAATCGACGTGCGTGCATGGTACGATGTATGAATGTAGAGGAAGCCCGAGAGGTATGCCAGGACAGAGCATTGTGGCAATCCATCCTCTCTGCCTACCCCTCCGGAGAAATGGCGTGATGGTTAGTTAGTGATTTGGCAAAACAGACTGAATAAATGACAGCCAATTTGACAGATGTCGCTTCAACAATATGGCCGCTATCAACTGTCAAGGTTCGGAAGTCCCGATTGTAAGTCCCTTGATAATCATTTAAAATCATATTTATATTCTCTAAATTATGTTGTTTATTTCAAATGCATTTAAATATTGTGTTAATCACTGCAAACTATTTTTACACTTTTTTTTAATTAATGCAATACACGTGGGTTGCATCTTTAAAATAATTAATACAAATTATTATTGTTAACATTTTCAAGTGTGCTTCAATTTTTTTTGATTTGGTGCAGGCTTATTGAATGAAATATAATGATCATCCGTTTGTTAATTTTGACTTAAATCTTTTATCATTTTACTTTAGTGGTGCTCTTGAAAGCTGAAAGCCCTTATGTGAATTTATATATGTAGGAATAAAAAGAGGCATATTTGAATATTAAATGATGGTTGATGTGTCTTCAGTATTGGAACTTGGTTTTCCACAATCTTATTATGTCAAGATCTAAAATCAAAACCAGATCAATTGATGTTCGGTGCCATTTATTTCTACACGGGATATTGCAAAATATATTATTTTTAAACATACATTCTTGTACTAAATATTTTTGTTGAATTTAAAATATTTTTCGAAATTATATTGTAGCGAAATTTTCCAGATTTAATTTAATTTGTTGGCCTTAACTGTGTTGCAGAAATCCCACAGGGCCACCGACCTCCAAGTTTATATACATTTTTGTTACTTTTATTTATTGGTATTATAACAAATAAATAAATGAAAATATATAAAAATGATTTATTATTACAGAGAGGTGTCCACAAAAAAGGTTTTATTAGTTAATATTTCTTTTGTTTGTTTTGACAAAATTGCTTGGGATTTTTGGCACCATTTATGCAAACGATGCTATGATTGAAGGGGTTAAAGTATATATTTTTTATATTCTTGTAATATGTAGTTTTAAATTAAGATTCTATCGAAAATTCTTATTTTATTAATATTTTAATTGCTGTTATATTCTCTAAGTTTTAATTCATCGTATTCTTCTAATTAGGTAAGATTGTATTGTACTAATTACATTCAAAATTGACTGAGTCAGCCTTCACAGAAGGTTGGGTAATAGATATTACCAATACCCGCGATGCGCCTTGCAATTAATTTTCCTTCTCTTAGTTGAACACACTATGTAGCTCTCTTGGGAACAGTTATTTTAGTTCTTTGATCGGAATAACACAAATCTTTGTAATAATAACACAAACCCTCTATTTTATTATGGGCTTACTGCAAACGTGTCAATGGACGGAACTTATTTTAAGTGGCCGTAACAATTCTTGAAGAGTTCTAGCCTTCTTGATGATGTTATTCCTAGCTCCTCGATCCTCCCCCTTTTGCTCTCAGCAGTCCCTTTCACCCAAATAAGACAGATCAGCCAGAACAATATCCATTAGGCGCTGTCTAAGTCTTACTCTGACTGGTCTTGGCATACGTGCCCAAACCATGGCAGGCAACCAGTTCTCACGGTGCTCGTTATAAGGGGCTGCTGGGCCATTGTACAAATGGAAAAAAATGAAAATATTATTTAGAACATTAGTACTTGAAATTATTAACAGAACATATATTACAAAATTTTAATTTTCATTAATTCGAATTATGAAATTTTAAATAATTTATATCTATACTATGAAAGATTGGGGTATGTTTTTCTATAATTATTTTTATAGAGATAAAGAGAACCAAAAATGTTAGCCTCCGTACAGTTGGTTTATTTTAAGTTGGTCTGAAGATTCCGGCTGTCGAAGACCCCTCTGGACTATGTTTGTTATAGAATTAAACATTTATCAATAAATCACTGATTTGTATTAAAAAAATGACTTTTTATTATAATATTAATTATATATGTTGTTTCATAATATTAGGTCCTTACATATGAAATTGGCTTTTGTATGGGAGGAACATAAGGTTGATTTTTTTTAAATATAATATATTTATTTAATCAAAGTATGTACCATTGCTATCTATGCACTTTTGCCATCTCATAGGTAGTTCATCGATCGCTTTACTAAAAAAACCATTCGGACGGGAATCAATAAAATCTTTGAAGTCGGTTTGGACTGCCTTATCGGAGTTGAATTTTTTCCCTTGCAAGAAGTTATCCAAATTTCGAAAAAAATAGTAATCTGTTGGGGCAAAGTCCGGAGAGTACGGTGGAAGTCTTAGACATTTCAATTGAAGCTCTTCTAATTTGGTAGCCGTCTGTTGTGCAGTGTGTGGTCTAGCGTTAGCATGAAGCAGCAGTGGCCTAGAGCGATTAACCAGTGTCGGTTGTTTAGCAGCTAGTTTTTCCATCATGGTTTGCAGTTGCTGACAAAAGACATCTGCCGTAATCGTCTGGCCAGATTTAAGAAAGCTATGGTGAACGACACCAGCACTAGTCCACCAAACGCTCACAAGTAAATTTTTTGGAGTCAATTTTCGCTTGGGGCATGGTTTGGCTGGTTCGGCAAGGTTCAGCCATTGCGATGAGCGCTTCCGATTATCATAGAGGATCCACTTTTCATCACAGGTAATGATTCGATTCAAAATCCCTTAATTATTGTGCCGGTTGAGTAATGCAACGCAGCAGTCAACGCGCGTTTGTTGATTTGCTTCACTCAATTCGTGAGGTACCCACCTTTCAAGCTTTTTCACCTTCCCAATTTGCTTCAAGTGGATCAAAACAGTTTTATCACTAACACCGCAGCCTGCAGCTAACTCGGACGTGGTTTGCGATGGATTCCACAATAGCCTTCAATTCTTCATTATCAACCTTGGTCTCCGGCCGTCCACGGGGCTTGTTCTGCAGGTCGAAATTTCCAGAACGAAAACGTTGGAACCAAAAACGCACTGTGTTTTCTTTTGCGGCACCGTCGCCATACACATCATTAATCCTTCGAGCCATTTCTGCAGCACTGGTGCCACGGTGGAACTCGTACTCGTAAATAACGCGATATTTCAAGTTTTCCATTTTGTAAACTGAGTGACGCAAAGAACAAAAACAATTGAGGAAAAAACAAATGAGTTATAATTTTCAAAACACAAATACTTAAGTAAAAAGCTGTATAAATTTGAATTTGGAATTCCTAACCAAAGAGAAGATATTTGAGATCAAAGTTGCCAGTACGGCAAAACGCCAATTTCGTATGTAAGGACCTAATATAATGTATAATCGTTCCTTGTTTATTGTTTCTTGAACAGTGTTGTTAAACTCCATATTTAAAATTAGAATTAAACACTTTTATAATGTTGTATAAAAGCACTTTATTTTGAGTCAGGAGCGCCAACCGGTTTTACTCTGTAACGAGGGGCTATACACAAACTGTTTGTGTATAGCCCTGATGAAGCACGTTACATAGTGAAACCGTTTGGCGCTCCTGACTCAAAATAAAGTGGTTTTATACAACGTTATAAAAGTGTTTAATTCTAATTTCCACATTAATTGATTAATACAAATGAAAATGTCTGTTTTTAACAAGTTTTATTTCATTTTATGCGAATGAAATTTTCACCGTGTTACGTGTTATTCCCCTAGAAAAAATCTTTTAGAAAATATGTAATAATATTCATTCGTATTAATCACAACCATTCCTTTCTGAGAAGAAATATTTCATTTATGATATAGTGCAAGGGTGGCCAACAAGTCGATCGCGAAGCCAATTTTGGTCAATCCTTTGCGATGTCTTAACTTAGAAACCGATTAGACTACATGATCTTCTTCATATCGATGGTAAGAACGCTTTATTTATCACAGAGGTGGCTCTAAAACGGTCTACATCTCTTCTTTCTCTTACCATTGCGGTGGAAGGTTTGGCCGACATTGTGTTGTTTCCAGGGACACTGGATGTTATAGTGACACAGAAGATGAAGATAATATCACAGTTAGATGATAGCAGCAAGCTGCCGAAACTGGTTGAAGCCATAAACCCAAGTTGAATTAAATTAAACATTTATTATAAAGGAATTTTTAATAATATTTTTTTATTTTCATTTTTTACAATGAACTTCTACGAAGAAATTTTAATTTACATTAATATTTTTATAGTAAAACCACACGTGGAGAAATAAATAGAGCATTCATGTATGTTTGAACACATATTGAATTTATCTACCCATTGCTTGCGACAATATGCCTTGTACTAAAATACAGTGTATAGATATAGAATATATTTCACACCTCCCCTTCCGGATTTAGGCGTGGACTAGATGTACCTAGGTGCAGGCCTATGACAAGTCGTTAAATTTTTAAAAGATAAGTAGATCTTATGTACGCAAAAGTTGGCCACCCCGCAAAAGCTGGTAACAAAACTCGATGATGGCTAGTACTGGACCCTTTATATAGCCTTGGTGGTCATGTATTGATGTTGCGTGAGGATGTTGGAAGGAATGACGGTCTCCAAGAAGCTCTGGGGGATATCTGTGGTCTTGCAGAATAGTTCTAGGAACCGAATGGTCACCGATGTATCAGCAGATAATTCAGGAGTTTTTAAACTGAAAGAGTTAAAATCACAGATTCAATTAAAAAATATATTGATATATAGGAAAACCCCTATATCATTTAATTAACAAATAATAGGTTCATATTTTTTATTGTCACTTTTAGCAATAATTACAAGTTGTTCCATGAAAACTACTGACAACTCTTACTCGCGAAAGACAAGATCCTAGACGTAGACTGACAACTTGAGAAAATAAAATCATAATACAACAATTTAAATTTGGAATCAAGATGAATATTTTAAACCAACTTTTCCCCAGGTAGGTCATTATATCTTGTTAGTAAGTTTTTAAACCAAAATATATTGTAACATCCACTTGTCCTTCACCGACAGCCACAAAAGAATCATAGTTATTATTTCGTAGCAAAAACACGCCCCCTGATCCCAAAAATAATACAAACTCTAAACTTGAAAGTAATGAAGGCATTACTTACATTAAAAGGGATACTGACATTGGACTTATGATTATTGACAGTATCAGTAGTAGGCATGACAATTCAAATATTTTGGACTAAATGCTGTTTTTAAATTGAAATCTTTTACTACTTTTTGCTTACCTTAATCCTAGATCAGCATGTGAGGTTGCGTACTGGGAGAGCAGCAAAACAAAATGGTTAGCGTAGCCACTGCGGTGTTGCCGTAATAATGTAGCAATGCCCACAATAAATGGGGCTCCATCTAACTGGTCATTATAGCGACGGGATGTCAGGCAACCTACAAATATATGTTACACAATTCTTACATTAGTCTTATCAAAATTTGTAAATATTTGTTTCTTGAACAATGATGTAAAACTTCATATTTAATATGAATGAAAATGTCTGTTTTTATTATACTTTATGAGAATGACATGTTTCTCCTTGCTAAGGCTTTATCAATTCATATAGGACATTTGTTAATGCCTTAGCATGGCAAACAGATATTTTTATTCATTATCAAATATTAAAAATTATGTTTTTTGATTCTAAAAATAATTTCAATCGTTTTTCAATAAGCAAATAGGAACCGTTGTATTCAGTGGCGGTATTCCCATAGAAGCCCAGAAGCCCGGCTTGCGTAAGAAATTTTTAATAAAAACCTCTTCTGGCTTACAGAGGTTCAGTTCTTGTGGCTATTTCTCTTACGTCTGATGAGAACATTGTTGGAAGGTGATTTGGTGGGTTGTTGGTTTATGCGGGGGCATAATTACTTAGATTTGTGGGTTTTGATTCAAAACTTCTTATGCAAGCCGGGCTTCTAGGCTTCTATGGGAATACCGCCACTGGTTGTATTATGCATTAACTGTTAAATATAAATAAATAAAAAATCCTCAGGACCATCATATTAAATCTAGATAATCAAATTTATTAAAATAGTCCTATATTTGATATCAGGGTTGTAAAATCCTTGTATAAAATGAATATAATTGAAATATTAATACAAAACATTATTATTTGTCATATTTCAGATGAACAACCTTAAAGTTTATGAAAGATGCTAAACCCTTACCCAGATTATCATAGTACGCCATTTTCCGTAGATGTGAAATTGCAATCAGGAATGTCAAGTAAGCTATTTGTTCATTATGTGTTTTGATATAAATATTTGAATAGGGTTGACTGATACCCGCCCTCTCTGTGAGTTCTTTCAGATCAATCAACAGCTCCTTGTGGGGGTAGGGCTTTGAAGATTCGGTGTAGTTCACTTTTATGTCATTCAAAACAGCCCTGTAGAAAGAAGTTGAAGAATAGTTCAAAACAGATCAATTCTTTACCAAATAAGTTGTCATTAAGGTTAAATAATTTTAATATCTTAGTTCTGTTAAATAAACTACAGTTTCGCACACAATTTTTTTAACTTGGGGCATAATACTCAATATCATGTTTTTCATATAAAATAAAAGCTCATTCAAAAAGGTTCATTATATCACCTATGATTGTTTTGATATAGGACAAAGGCTTTTTATTATTATTTATAGTAGGAAATCCATTGCATAAAATACATACCTACAGAGAAAAGTGTAAATTTAAAATTTCGTTTTTTGTTTGGGGGAGGGGGGTTGGATACTAATTTTACTGTGGTAAAGTTGTGTTCACTTTTCTAGAGTTATGGAGACATTACTTATTAGAGAGATTATCAGACTACTTATTAGATAGATAGTAAAATATTAGCGAGTTCTTGTCACCAACAAAAGTAAAAATGAACAAGAATGTACTTACTCATGTGCAGCATTCAGGGATGCTTCAAGGTGACAGGAATCAAATTTGCATGAAGTGTTCAACCTGTAGGCGATGTGTTTCATCAACAGTTGCGCCGTCCCAATCTCCAACAGCCAGTCTAGCACCTGTGGCATGAACTTGGCTACCTTCCCGGTCAACTGACTGTAAACCTTTCCAGGGTTGGAAACCATGATGTTGGGGGCAGGGAAGCTAGGCTTAGGACAGGCTTGGGATATAGCGGGTAAAAGTTGGGTTATGTGACGGAGACGGGCTGTTATCCGATACCCGAGTGCTTTGACAACACCATGTAAACCGGCCACTCCTACTCCTCTTTGAATGGAAGCTATTACCGATGTTGTCATTGTTTCTTGATGGGTTTTACAGTCAAACCAGGCACTGTTGTGTTCGATGTAAACTGTATTCCTAAAATAAATAAATAATACAACAACAAAGAGAAAATATTACATAACAGATACGAAGAGCATTGATATGTAAGTACTTAATCTTTTTTTTTTTTAATAAATAAAGAAAATTGAAATAGTTGACGTGTTCAACTCAAAGATTTTAACCTTCATTTATTTACTAATCTTTTTAATGTTTTATTAAGATGTGAATATTTTTCATTCCTTAGTAAAAATATTGATCAGTATATAGAGTATAATGCTAATGGTGAACAAGCATTTAGTCTTACTTGGGATCAGCTAGGTTGTAAATATCTTGCACCAAACAGCCAAACATGTTCTTGTTGCCAGTTGTGTTCAGCTGACCGCAGGTCTGGGTGGCCTTCAGCTTTAGAAGTTTGGTGCATTCCTCCTCGACACTTTTATGGATTATATTTGAAACCTAAAAAATAAATAATTGCTATAAAATGAATTAAATACCCACAATGCTATTTTTTTAATCAAAAGAACTCCTAAAGTATAGAGTTTGCTCTGTATGAAAAAATGAGGTGTCTAAGCAGTATTTGAAGAGAATTTTCCGCTATATATTTTTGTGTTCATATTTCAATTAAACTAAATTCAAATTAAAGATTGTGCTGATACCATGTTTTTCTCTTTGAACTAATGACAAATGAAAATATAGTTCATTGAAAATTTGAAGCAATAATTTTTTATGTGATAACATCTGAATGAACCAATTTTTAATTTTACGGAAACCCACCACGGACGTTATTGGAAAACTCCAGGTGTTTATAAATAGGTGTCTCTGCTCAATATTCAAAATCGTTTGGCTCCAAAAAGTGTCATATGCTTTTTGCTAGGCCATAGCAGGTGAAAGGCTAATCAGAAAACAGGTCGCTAGACACAAATGGTAATGGATCGGTCACACCCTGAGACGTAATACAGCCTGCATCGCTCAGGCCGCACTAGCTGGTCCCCTGTGGGTGGAAAGAGGAAGCGAAGCAGGTTAAGAGCCATTTGGAGAAGCACACTGCAGGACAAGGTTAAGGCGGCAGGACGCATATGGATGGTGTTAGGCAGCAGGTGAGCCATAGAGTCGGGTGGAGGAGAATCCTTGAGGCCTGTGCACTATGGAGGTGTGACAGGACAATAAGAAGACATAGAATAATTAATTTCTTTTGGAAAAGAAGCCTTAATTCTAAAACAGTTGATATATTTTTTAAGTAATCCACACAGTTACCTCTTCTTGCCAAATTTTGAGGCCATGAATGTTGATGTAGTCCTGTATGTATTCAAAAGATCTCCGGTATCCGTCCATGTGTTTTGCCAACTGCTGGAGGCGGGCAGCGAGGTCGCCTCCGGGGCCCGCCAGTGCGGTTGATAGGCGCCCCCCTACCAGCCGGGATACCTCCCGCCGGATGCCTTCCTCCAACAATTGTTTTGGATCTATACAAATCACCCCCACGAGGGTACTACGCATCTTGAGGATACCTGAAATATAATTTTCACATATTTTGAAAACGGAGTGCTAGTAAAACTTTCAACTAACTCACCATAACGCCGTCTCATGTGGTGGTCGATTTGGTAGGCAGAAAGAATGGACCACCACACTGTTCTTTCATACATCTGTCATGAAAGCACGTCGATTTCTCTGACTCTTCACGTGGCCGACATTTAGTATTTGATCTATCTGATCGTGTCACGATTTTTAATTTTAATGATATAATACAAATGAAAATGTCTGTTTTCTAGAAGTTTTATTATAATTTATGGAAGTGACATGTTTCGCTTTTCTATGGCATTAACAAATGTCATCCCCATAAATTATAATAAAACTTATATAAAACAGACATTTTATTTGTATTATTATAATTATTTAAAATTAAAATTAAATTAAAAATTTCATAATATTTAGAAGTTCCTGCTAGAGTTGGACTATTTTAAGTGTGTATCGGACGTACGGGGGCGATTAAAACTTCCCGATATTATCACTTAATTTCATCTATCTATTTGTGTTTGTGCGGCGTTGGAATCGTGGGCTGAATTAGGTAACGGGCGGAGAGAGGGGACTGCGCTGAAAGTCTGCTACCTAGGACGCCGAGGCCAGCAAGCTGTGTGCGAGCGAGAGAGGGCACACAGGGGTCCGCGGCGTCCATTTTGGCCAGTCCCACAATTCTCCCCGTACATTTTTTGCTCCCGGTTTTAACGTCGCAACTTTGTGTATTTAGAGTATAAGTCCTATTTTTTGTATTTTTCTTGTATAATTGATCATAAGGAATAAACGAGGCGGTCGGGACGGAGTGAAGTGTGAACGGTCGAAGCGTGGGGTGGCGAAAACAGTGGGAGGCCTCGCGGCCGGCAGGTAGCTTTGAGAAAGTGCCGCCAGGTGGCACTGCTACCGGGACCGCCGCCGGCAAATCGTATAAATAGGTGGGCCCTGGGCAGAGCAAATCAGTGCATGCCTAGAGCCTGCCAAGAGCATCAGTTGAAAATAGCCTTTATAAAGGCTGAGCCCTCGCACACCCCACTTCGCATCACGCTTCACTCTCTACCGATCGCCGACTAAATATAACTTGCTTATTATTTTTCGCCCGCTTTCGGTACGAGAGTTAAGTAGCATCACGCCCCTTTCCCCGTGGACTACATCGGAGACGAGCAGCAGTCGGCGCCACAAATAAAAAATTACAGGGACGTCCAGTGCGTCCCGTACATGGTCCTTCGAGCCGCGGATCAGTCTCATCTCCGATGTCGCCTTCACTCCGCTCCGGGAAGGAAGCCTCCAGTGGGCCCGCTGGACCTTCCACCACCACAGCCGGAGGGAATGCACCGCCTTCCACCCACTTCGCTGCCGCCCCGGGCCTAGCGCCCCCGGCAGCCCCTCTCACCGCAGCCGAGCAGCCTGCGCCCGCCGTTCGTGTGCCTTCCGGGGACCAGACGACCGCCGAGTGGCTGCAGACATGTTCATCTGCGCCCGCCGACAGCGGGGCTTCCGCAACAGCCGACCTCACCACGCCGTGTCCGAGCAGGAGCACGGACACCGAGGATGAGGACCAGCCGTCTTCGATCTCTACCCAGGACACCGTCCGCCTGCTCCGCAAGGAGCTGCGGAGGCGCGAGCGGGAGGTCGAGAGATACGCTGCACAGATGGAAGATCTTCAGGCTTCACTGCGTGCACTCACAGGACGAGCGCCGCCAGCAGGAATGACCGCTCCCGGCCCAGGCGGGCCGGCACAAGCAGGTCAACCGCGGCAGGATCCAACGCCGTTCATGCCCGGACAGCAGACCCGGGCCAGCGCGCCGGCGCCCGGCCGAGACGGCCCGGCCCACACCGGCGCGCAGTGGAGGCATGGCGACCCCACATCACAGGAGGACAGGGCGCAGTACCACGATGACGCACCCGCGCCCGGCGCACCAAGCCTGGCGCCAGGTGCGCAGTGGGAACAAGCAGATCCTACTCCGAGCGGCTGGGCGCGGCCTTACGACCCGCGTTCAGCCCCCGAACGAGCGCTGCCACTGGGGATGACACCATCCGGTTACAACGGACCGGCACAGGCGTGTCAACCGCGGCAGGTGCCGCCAGCACTCACCCACCAGGAGCCCGGACATCAGCACCATGCAGACGCGTCAGGCGCGCATTGGAGCAGAACGGATCCGACTCCGAGCAGCAGGGTCCCATCATACGACCCCTATGCTGCTGAGCGCAGGATGCAGGACCACAGCAGCGCGCCCGCGCCCGGCCCGAGGGCCCCGGCGCCGGCCGACACGCGGTGGGGACCCACGCAGCCTGTGCAGAGCGGCGAGGAGCGGAGCAGCCACGGGCGCTCCGCCAATCGAGAGGAGCCGCACTACAACGCCGCGCCCGGCCTACAAGGCCCGGCGCCGGACAACACACGCGGGTACGCGGCCGGCACACACGCCCCGCCACCCCGCATGGACGGAGCGCCGATGCAGGCGCTTTGGCCCCCAGTGAGCGGTGGAACGGACGAGTCACTCGCCCGCCTGACCGCCTTGATGGAGAGGGCTGAAGCCAGGAGCCTCAACGATGGCCCTTCCCACTCAACCGAACAGGGGAACCAAATGACGGCCTTCCTCGCCAGACAGTCCATGGCGAAGGACCTTCCCAACTTCGCCGGCGACCCCCTGGACTGGCCGGGCTGGCAGGCCCAATTCTGGTCGTCTACCACCACCTGCAAGATGACCAAGGCGGAGAACCTGATGCGACTTCAGCGCGTACTCGTCGGGAAGGCGCGGGGAGCAGTAGCAAGCCTTCTTTTGGACCCGGAGCACGTCCCGGAAATCCTCGAGGTCCTGGAACGCCGCTTCGGTGACGTCCACTCGATTGCGACACTGACCCTAGAGAGGGTTAGGAAACTCCCCGACCTCCCGGACAACGCAACGAACGAACAGTTCTTCGATTTTAGTGCGGCGATCCAAAATCTAGTGGCGCAACTAAATCTCATGCCCTCGGATTACTTGGCGAACCCGGCGCTGTTGTGCGACGTAACTGCAAAGTTACCTTTCTTTCTGCGGGTGAATTGGGCGCAGACTGCAACCGAGTCAACCATCACCGAGTTCTCGAAGTTCCTCCGGAACATCATGGACCGGATGCCTCGTTTCGGTTGCTCGCTGAGATCGGGAAGGGCCGCGACGGGACGCGAGAGGCGCGACTTCAAGGCCACAGTGCACGCGACAGCGTACGAAGCAAAAGAATGCGCCGCGCCCGCGCGCGACACCGTGAGTGCCCCGCCGCGTAAACGCCCCAGTGAAATAAGTGACAATAAAAGTGTAAGAAACGCTTGTGCGATCTGCAACTCTCATAAACATAAGTTGAAAAAGTGCCCCGAGTTTACGAAAAGTGATCCGAAACGGCGCTGGGTGCTCGTTCGAGCGGCCGGCGCCTGTGTTGTTTGTTTGGCCTTACACAAAGGTCAGTGTGTGCAAGGACCGTGCAACATCGAGGGATGCGGCGGAGATCACCACGAACTCCTACATAGGACGCAAGCGGTGACGTGCATGCACGTCTCGCGGCCCGACCCAGATGTCTACCTCAAAGTTGCGGAGGTAACGGTGACCGGACCTAGAGGTGCAGCCCCAGTGCACGCTCTCCTCGATGAGGGGTCGACGGTCACCTTAATCGACGCCAGAACGGCAAGAGACGTCGGCGCCACGGGACCGAAGTACGAGCTCCGCCTACACGGAGCACTCGGAGCGTGCGCAAAGGACTCTCACTCCCGGCGAGTATCGATATCCCTCCTTAACTCGGAGGGACAAAAGTACACCGTGGAGGCATACACGGTGGAGGGTCTAGACCTCCCACTACAGCCGCTACCCGACGGGCGACGCGTACGACCGGTCATACTGATCGGGAATGATAACGCGCACCTAATAGTGTCACGGGAGGTCTCTGAGAAAGCGGACCTCCCCCTCATGTCCCGAACGGCCCTCGGCTGGTTAGCCAGCGGGAAGATACTTCACGCAACAACCTTGGCGCTACGATCCGAGGACCGGCAGGACACCCGACTAGACGAGCTGCTCCGCTACAATTTCGCGGTCGATTCCCTCGGAGTAACGGCCGCGGAACGCATCAACGCAGACGATCAGAGAGCGGAGCAGCTGATGGAGCAGACCACTCGGAGACTGGCGGACGGCAGCTGGGAGACGGGCCTATTATGGAAGGAAGACTCCTCCCTGCTCCCGGACAATCGTGCGTGTGCGAGGAGGAGGCTACTCACGCTTGAGAAGAAGCTGCAGAGGGACCCGCCACTAGCTGCCCAATACACAGAGAAAATGGAGCTCCTGCTTAGCAAGGGTTACGCTAGGCAGTTGAGCGAAGCGGAGGCCGCTGCACCAGCACCACGAAGATGGTACCTGCCCCACTTCTCCATATCAAACCCGAATAAGCCAGGGAAGTTCCGAGTGGTCTTCGACGCCGCCAGCCGCTGCCGAGGGACCTCGCTGAACGACCGTCTGCTGACCGGCCCCGACTTGCTGACATCTCTGCTCGGGAACCTCATCCGCTTCCGCGAGGGCAAGGTGGCTCTCGCGGCTGACATTAAGGAGATGTTCCTGCGCATCAAGATTCGCCCGGCCGACTGGCCCTCGCAGACGTACCTATGGCGCCCGAATGCGCAGTCGGAGCCCGCCGCCTACGTCCTCACGTCCGTGATGTTTGGAGCGACTTGCTCCCCGAGCAGCGCGCACTTTGTGCGCAACAAGGCGGCGGAGGCTTGTGCGCTGAAGTTCCCCGAGGCAGCCATCGCGATCAGAACCAAGTTCTACATGGACGACTATCTGGACGCGGTGGACACCCCGGAGGAGGCCGCCACGCTCGTCCGAGACATCCGAGACGCCTTGGCAGCCAGCGGTTTCGAACTGACAAACTGGGCGACCAACGAACCCGCGTCCATCCAGAGTGTGCCCATCGACGCCAGAGCCAAGACGGCTGTAACCATCGACGGAGGCGAGGAGACAGAGAAGATCCTGGGACTGGAGTGGAGTCCGGCCGCCGACCAGTTCCGGTTCAACTTTAGGAGGACCGAGGACGTGGCGGCCCGACCCACCAAGCGACAGCTGCTGAGCGCCGTCATGAGAATTTTCGATCCGGTGGGCTTCATCACCTGCCTGACGATCCGATCGAAGATCCTCCTACAGGCCGTCTGGCGGTCGGGCATCGAGTGGGACGAGGTCATCCAACCGGCGCAGGCCAAGAAGTGGCAGGAATGGTTGGAGCTCGCGAGCCACATCGATGTCAAGATCCCGCGTTGCACGGCCGGGAGAAGCGGCGGCGACGTCACACTGCACGTCTTCTGCGACGCGTCCGAGCTGGCGTGTTGCACCGTGGCTTACATAGTCGGGGGAAAGGACGTCTACTTCATTGCCGCGAAAACAAAGGTGGCACCCCTCAAGCCTCTGTCCGTCCCCCGAATGGAGCTGCAAGCCGCCCTGATGGCCGCCCGCCTGGCCGCCACCATACGAAAAGAGACGCAACTACACATAATCAAGACGACTTACTGGACGGACTCCTCCACGGTCCTATGCTGGATCCGGACGGACCCGCGCAGTTACTCCGCCTTCGTCGCCAACCGCCTCGGCGAAATCGACGAGTTGTCATCTGCCTCGGACTGGAAGTGGGTGCCCACCAAACTCAACCCCGCTGACGCCGGGACCAGGGACGGCGAGGCGCCGGATCTCACACCCGCTGGGAAATGGTTCGGCGGCCCCGCATTTCTGAGGGCACCGGAGACCGAATGGCCACGTGAGAGGGCGCTCCAGCCCCAGCCCGATGACCTAGAGTTGCGACCGCAATTCGTCGGGACACTTACACAACTCGACGAAGGTGGATTACCTGACGTCACACGGTTCTCATCCTGGAGCCGTCTGACCCGCGCCACGGCGTGGGTCCTGCGATTCATCCGCCGATGCCGCGAGGGAGCAGCAAGACGGGAACCAGAGGGGACGCTCCGCGCCGAGGAGGTCCGCGAGGCCGAGAAGAGGCTGACACAGGCCTCGCAATCCCGATCCTTCCGCAGCATGCGCTCGAGCCGACTAGCCCCTCTCGCGCCGTTTCAGGACCGAGAGGGCCTATGGCGCGCTGACAGCCGCCTGAGGAAACTCCGCGGAGTGTCGGGCGACACGCGCTCGCCGATAATCCTCGACGGGGACGACCCATACACCCGTCTCCTGCTCAACCACATCCACCACAAAGGACTTCACCCGGCAATAGAGACGACTGTGGCAGAGGTGCGCAGCAGCTTCCACGTGCTGAGATTGCGCACTAACTTGCGCGCCCTGCGCTTCCGCTGCCCGACGTGCCGCTTCAGACGCTGCCAGCCACTACCACCCAGAATGGCCCCCCTGCCATCGATCCGGTTGGCCGGACGCGTCCGGCCCTTCACACACTGCGGATTGGACTACTTCGGGCCGATGGAGGTTACCATCGGCCGACGGCGGGAGAAGAGGTACGGAGCGCTCTTCACGTGCCTGACGACGCGCGCCGTGCACCTTGAACTCGCCGCCTCACTGAGCGCGGACTCCGCCATCATGGCGCTCCGCCGGATGTCCGCCCGCAGGGGCCAACCCGCAACCATACTCACGGACAACGGAACCAATTTCCACGGCGCTGACAGAGAGATGAGAGAGGCCGCCACGGAGCTGTCTGCGAATGAGAAGATCGCAGAGTACCTGGCGGGGAACGAGACAGAGTGGAGATTCATCCCCCCCGGAGCCCCGCACATGGGGGGAGCATGGGAAAGGCTAGTGCGGTCGGTGAAACAAGCCCTAAAGGCGATCCTAAGGGAGCAAGCCCCTCGGGAGGAGACCTTGCTGACCGCACTTGCCGAGGTGGAACACACCATCAACAACCGCCCGCTGACCCACGTCGCCGTGGACCCGACAGAGGAGGAACCCCTGACCCCCAACCACTTCCTGATGGGGGGAGCCTCGCGACGACCGCATCTCACCATCCTCGCAAGAGGAAAGCCGGACGCCTGCCTGCGAAAGCAATGGCGCATCAGCCAACAACTCGCGGATGGATTTTGGAGACGCTGGCTAAGGGATTACGTCCCCACCATCAGTCACCGGCAGAAATGGCACCAGCAGCGACCGCCCATCAAGGTGGGGGACTTGGTGCTACTCGCCGACCCGTCGCTGCCAAGGAACACATGGCCCCGCGGACGCGTCGTCGAGGCCACCCCGGCAGCTGACGGCCAGACCAGAACCGTGACAATACAGACGAGCAAGGGAACATATACGCGGCCTGCAGTCCGCGTCGCTGTATTTCAGCCGGAACCAGACACGCCACTCCCGAAGGATGCTCTTCCGCCGCCGAAGACCCGTCGACGACCGACCCCCCGCCTAGGATACGCCCGAAAGTGTTAGTACGGCGCAGCCGCACGGGGGGAGTGTATCGGACGTACGGGGGCGATTAAAACTTCCCGATATTATCACTTAATTTCATCTATCTATTTGTGTTTGTGCGGCGTTGGAATCGTGGGCTGAATTAGGTAACGGGCGGAGAGAGGGGACTGCGCTGAAAGTCTGCTACCTAGGACGCCGAGGCCAGCAAGCTGTGTGCGAGCGAGAGAGGGCACACAGGGGTCCGCGGCGTCCATTTTGGCCAGTCCCACAATTCTCCCCGTACATTTTTTGCTCCCGGTTTTAACGTCGCAACTTTGTGTATTTAGAGTATAAGTCCTATTTTTTGTATTTTTCTTGTATAATTGATCATAAGGAATAAACGAGGCGGTCGGGACGGAGTGAAGTGTGAACGGTCGAAGCGTGGGGTGGCGAAAACAGTGGGAGGCCTCGCGGCCGGCAGGTAGCTTTGAGAAAGTGCCGCCAGGTGGCACTGCTACCGGGACCGCCGCCGGCAAATCGTATAAATAGGTGGGCCCTGGGCAGAGCAAATCAGTGCATGCCTAGAGCCTGCCAAGAGCATCAGTTGAAAATAGCCTTTATAAAGGCTGAGCCCTCGCACACCCCACTTCGCATCACGCTTCACTCTCTACCGATCGCCGACTAAATATAACTTGCTTATTATTTTTTCGCCCGCTTTCGGTACGAGAGTTAAGTAGCATCACGCCCCTTTCCCCGTGGACTACATCGGAGACGAGCAGCAGTCGGCGCCACAAATAAAAAATTACAGGGACGTCCAGTGCGTCCCGTACAAAGTGCATAATTACAGTTATTTAAAAGAACAGTGGATACGTGGAATATAAATTTAAAAAAACACACAACAGTCCGGATCGTCCAGCCTACAATATGTGCACCATCTAAAAGAACTTGCGTTATTTTATTTTTATTTCATTATTATATTTATATCATTGTATTTATATTATTTATTTTAGATTTATTTTGTGGACGTTGGACGATCGAAGTGTGCGCGGGAGATGCCGATGGCGAGATGATGGTGGCGATGAGGTTCGCAACCCATCACACCGCGTCTCCCACAGGGGCAAAAAGAGAAGGATAGAGTGCGGCATCAGTTAAAGTGTGGCAGTCCAATCTTTCTGCCTACCCCTTCGAAGAGACAGCGCGATGATTAGTTAGTTAGTTTTATTTAATATGGAGTTTTACATAGAAACAATAAATTAAATTTTAATCCTTGGAAAACCTCTGCAATTATTTGGGTTTGTATAAAGTTTTAAAATGTTCTAATGACATACAAAATATGCTATGTTTTTTGTGATAATTTTTTCTTCTTAGTTTATTCAATAGTTTGGATGCATTTGTAAATTCCAATAAAGGTACACACTGAAGTTTCATCCTGGAATTATGAATGGACAAATTAAAAGCAATTTATAAAAGATCTCACCACTTGTGAAGACTGAAACAGAATGAGTCAACTTGGCCACTTCCATCCTCTCTTCCAACTGGGAAAACTCTTTTAATTGTTCCTTGTCAATCCTGGAAGGCAGTTCTTTTAACACAGAAGTCTGGAGTTCAATGATTCTCTCCAGCAGACTGAATACTGTTTCTGGAATGATTTGTAGAACTTCCCTAACGTAAGCGACTAGCTCATTACTATAGTACTGTGAAACGGAGAGCAAGTCGGGACTGGCGGCTTGGTTGATCCGGAGTAATGGAATATCGAGAGCAGATGCGAGTTTAAGAAACACCGCTCGCAAGTGGGAAACTAATGCAGGATCTTTTTTTAGCGCATCACGCCCCAAGGTCGTGAAGGATTGGGCCACGCACCAGCCGTAACTGAGATCTGCACAGATCTGTAAGGTGACCAGACTGTCTTCAGTCAATCCTCCTCCTCTTACCATGTTCGTCAGACTCTCACGAGCCTCCTTCAACCACTGCTTAACCTGCATGATATCATCCAACTGATGGAACTCCTGTACATCTTCTAAAGCTTGTATCAGTTGAATGATTTTTTTACTCGATGCGGCCATGTCATCGTGCTTCAATGAGTCTATTTGTCTACATATTGCGATGAACCATTTTTGAAGATTTTCATTTTTAGATACTCGAGGTAATGGTTTCTCTCCCGAGAAGACTTCACTGAGTTCTTGCACCCGTTCTTTGGCATCCTTTTTCTGTTCTTCCCATTTGAGTTCTTTGTTTGTGAGTAATTTCCTTAACATCTCTTTGATACTCAGTTCTAAGAGAGATGTATTAATGAGTAATTGAAAAAGCTCTCTTGGATTATACTTGGATTCTGCAATAGTTTGATCCTTTATTTGTTTACTTTTCTTGACATTGTCATACTGTATAACTGTGGGATTTGTGTGTAACATGGTCCAACGAAGAGTCACGTTACATTCTCTTATTAAACTCAACAACTTATTTATATTATCTGTTAACTTTTCCTCTTTGAGAACACCTTCTTGTAATAACTTGGCAGTCTGTGGAATGATTTTTTTAATTTGTACAGAATGTATTTGAGAAAGATCTTTAATATTTTTAGTATTAATTGTGTTTGCTAAGGCCGCTTTGGCTGCCTTGTAGGGCTCCCAAGCTTCTATAAGATTCAATGTTATTCCCATGTAGATAGAAACAATCCAGTTGTCGGGGAAATACTTATCGACGACCTCTCTCATCTTGGCAGTTTCAGAGATTAGGGTATCAGGAGAAAAGAAGAGACAAACAACGAGCATGGCGGCTTGAGATGCGAGAGCAGTCGAGCGATGTTCTGGCAATGGAAAAATACTAATTTGATTGTAGATATCTTCACTTCGTAGTCTATTAATTATAACTTCTATGAAGGATGCATCAATGGAAATACGTCTGTAAAATAAGATATTAAATTAACTTGGTAAAAATATACTTAAATTTGATCAAATTAAAACAATATTATTGAACAGATTTCATTAAAAAAAAACAGTTATTATTTAACCTGAAAAGCTCTTCAGGATAATGCTGGGGCCGCCTGGCTCCAGTAGTACAGCGATACCCTGAATCCCTCAGTAGTTCGCAGACCTTGTCAACGTTGGTTTGTAGGTTGGAGGCCGTGGTGCGGTGCCAGGCTACCAACAGGCGTTCTCGCACACGACCAGCCACGTGCGTCTCACACACCAACAGCATCACTCCATATAGATACAGGCTCTCACACTGGAAAATTTCATCTTTATTATCGTGATACACCTCTTACGTGACAGTTAAGAAGTGTCAACAATCGGTTGACTTGTGCGTTTTGTTCACAGATTTGCTAATTGCCCCTTTTATATTGTGATTAAGGATAAAAAAAAATATATGTACAGTAAATATTTAAAAAATATAAATGTTTTTGAGATTTTATCTGTAAACATAAAAAAGGAGTTACTTTAACAACAGACTTCCGATTTTATGACTTAAAATTTGGCAGCCTTTTAGTAATTTATTAATTTGGTTATGGCTAGTTTTCCTCAGACTGTTCTTGAATTTTATTCTGTTAATACTGTTTGTACTCAAACTTTTAACCAACTTTTACATTGTTTCCAGTACCAATTCTTCCCTTAATATCTTTCCACAATTTCTGTCTCCTGTAATTGTGCTTTTCAGATATGTAGTTAATTTTAATTTTAATATTAGATTGCGGGACAGAGTGAGGATATATGAGCCAGGCCAAAAGTCTCCGACGTCATCAAGTTGGTCGTAACCCCTAAGTGGCGTTGGGCGGGGCACGTCGCTCGTGACCCAGATGTAAAGTGAACAAGGTGACTGCTGGTGACCGAGAATGGTAAAGTGTGGAGTTGCACGCCCAAAGTTGTGTTGGCGCGACAATATCCAAAAGAGTGCGGGAAGTGCCTGGATGCAGATCCCTCAGGATAGAAAGGAGTGGAAAATACAAGAGGAGATCTACGTCCATGCGTGGACGGCCACAACAGGCAGAAGAAGAAGATAAACTTGCACTGATTTTCTCCCATTTAAACTGCCAAGAAATTATAAAAACCCTTTCTAGAATCACGAGGGTGCTAGGGAAATTTTTCCTGGTGCAATAGACATGATTAGGATTCATAAGTAAAAAATTAAATAAGAATGGGAAAATTACTAGTAGCTGTTTTCCTTCATTGTCCTGCAGAACGGTGTCCAGGGTCTGTTGAATGAAAAAGCCCTCGGCCAGTTGCTCCAGGAACTGATTTAGGTCGGCCACGTACTGATACACATTCTCAAAGGCAAGATAGAAGCGACTGATGATGGGCAAGTTGCTCTCCTTGAACTCGTCATCCAGTTCTTGTAAAACCTACATATAAAGTTAGAAAAATAAATTACCATTATGTCTTTTCCCTAGAGGGATAGCCTGATACACTTCTCTAACTCAAAATATAATTTTCTTGCCTGCATGTTGACTTTTTAAATTTGATTGGATTATATGACTTTTTTCTTATTTTGCGTTCCATTTTCGCTCTCTTAACTTGGAACTCTATCAATTGTCTCTGTCAATCATTATGATTGTGTCTATGCTCTATCCACAATCAGTTTATTACTTGACCTGACTTTTCTTTTCATACACACATCATGTCATATCCAGTTACAAATCTTAATTTCTTACTAATACTACAATTCGTAATACTAAAATAAAATATTTTTTATTTGTAGTTTTTTTTTTTAATTAACTGCTCTAAGCTATGAATGTATGTGATACGCACACTTTGACTGTACCATTCTGCGCTATCGTGCGATACGTGCTTGAGAAAAAGTAATGTACGTAAAATGTACAAACCGTTAGGGATACATTTGTGTGCCAACAACACTTGACCACGAGTCTTCACAAGTATGATAGTTTTACAAGGGGAAGGTGAAGTGTGCGGTTGAGTATTTGACGTTTCGTAATTTAAAAAAATATAACTAAGTATAATTAATAAAAAATGTGTTTTTTTTGCATGTGAAGGTAGGGCGGTTAATATTGTCCCAGGACAAAAAATTAAAAAGGTTCAAACACCCTGGTCTTAATCATCTTATTGAAGTTTGCAATATTTTCATTCCTCCTGCATTCTCTTGTTTAATCAGAAATTGACATTGAATGTATAATGTTACACACACTCGTCTAAGAGATCTCATTATGATTATGTTTTCTAAAAGTCTTCCTTACTTTCTTACGACACATACTTCTCTTTCATAAATAAGGTTCGGAATTAGATACTGCCTATAAAATAGATGTTTATGTTTACTATGCTTACCGGGTTAGTCGAAATTTTCTTCTCGAACGCATCGGAATTTTTGAAATATGAGAAATCAAAAACAATATCTCCATACTTAGTCTGTTCTTCTTTAGATTCCAAACTGTAAACAGTATATATAAATTGAAAAACTAACATAAATAATTTATTGCGCATTTAAGAGAAATCATATTGCAAAATTTAAAAAAACCTACATAAAAATCGATGGAATGTTGTCTTTCAAGCGCAATATTTCGGCAATTATAGCATTCCCGTGAGATACAAGTTCCAGGAGACTTTGTATGCAGGCATTTTCATCAATATTAAATGTTGATGCTTTCATCATTTTAAAAAAATGATTGATATTTCATATAAATATAAATTCTACTTTAATAACTATAAAAAATATAGATAATATTGTGAAAACAAATTAATAAACAACTTATCACTGACGAAGTGTCTAAATTAACGTCAGTTTGACAGTTAAGAAAATCGTCTTCCTTTTCACTAAAATTTTATATTGTAGATAAGTGAATCGGTTTCATTTAAATATTATAAAAGTACCTAAAAAAATGATATTGTCTGACATGGCAACAAGTTTGACGTTTCTGAAATGACACTCCCCTCCCCGCGCATTATCAATACTAATTTCCATCGTTTTATCGTGACGGCCGTTCTCCGATGGAAATTCATTTTCATTACGTTGCTATAAATGAACGTACTCGCACGTATGTTTCGTGTTGAATAAGGACAGCGCGCGCGGTCGCGTGTTTTAATCAACTCTTATACACTTTAAGTGATTTTTCATTTTTTTATTACAATGAACGAGAATAGGGGCCTACTGAGTTATGACACCCTCGTGCACGCCGTGGCGGGTGCAACGGTGAGGTTTTTCTATTAATTAAATAAGTAATTAATTAGTTTTACGGAATGTGTAATTTTCTATCTAATGTGTAATTGTTTTATTGTGAATATGAATGTCATGTATTATAGCACGTGAATATAGATCGTACGATTATTATAAAGAACATGCCATGTAAATTCTACTATCTTATCAGTTTGTTCAGCTTAAAACTCACCACTCATGTAATCAAACTAGGCAACTTTATGTTTTATTTTTAGCGAATATATATTTTTATTTCTAACCTATGATTTGAAATTCTTGTAGCTTAATTTATTGAGTAATATGATGAACTTAATGAAACTTGCATTTTCAAAATTTTCACGTAATATTGTACTCTGCGCAAAAACCACTTTTAATTTTAGAACATCCTTCAGTATGTTGAAACAATTAAGACGACTTAATGTAGTAATTTGTATTCACACACTTTTAAAATGTGTATTTCTACCAATAAGTCTTTAAAAAAAAAAAAAAAAAAACTTGTAAATATGAAGGAAGCTTGCGAAATAAAATAAAATAAATAAAATCATCAGCGTGATATTTTTGTTTATTTCAGTATTTCAATAATTAATATTTAATTCCCTAAATATAATTTATTTTCTCTTATATTAGAATTTTAATATTAAGCAAATTTAAATTAAGAGATGTATAAAATTTAAATAATGTTTTGAAGTTCTCATATTATAATCATTCATTGCCACAAAACCGGTTTTCAGGGTTAATTTTTTATGTGCGGATTGTCATTGATACAAGTACTCAAGTATGATTTTTCAAAATATATTTGTAAATAATTAACTAACCATCGTGCCGTCTCGCCGGAGGGGTAGGCAGAAATAATGGACCGCCACAGTGTTCTGGCATATTTTTCTCACTTCCTGTACATTCATACACTGTGTCATGCACGCATGTCGATTTCTCCGACTCTTTACCTGACTGACATTTGTAAATAATGGTTCAGTAATAATATTATTATATAAATATAGTATAGTATATGCAACTTGAGTTTGATTTAAATTTGGAAACTTTGCAATGGTTATTATGTGTAAGTCCATTAATCATTTGATAACATTTGAGAGCAAAACAAGTGGCCTGATTTTTTTTAACAATACAATATATTTAACAGTATAAAACGGATTTAAGTTTTATGTATTTTGTTCCTGTATTTTAAGATAAAAATAATATAGTAAATGCATACTTTATTCTAAGTTTACATTTCCAGGGATCAAAATCATATTGTTATCAAGTCTCTAAATTTTTATTTTATCCGAGATTTGCTTTGTATTAATCATTCTAATTATTTGGAATAAATGTGTGAAATCTGAAACGAGAGGTTGCAGATTATTATCTGCTAAGATAATGTTTTGTTTTTTGTGATAAAAAATACCAATTTTGGTATTTATCTTCACTGCCACAAGTCTATTTTAATCTTTAAAGTATTTTAAGAACTAAGAAATATATCCATTGTATTTATTCAACTTCAAAACTAAAATGATTGAGTGTTATTTGTGAGTTTTATAAGATAATGTTAATCCAATAACATTATAAATGACATATATAATTTTCCATCTACATATTTTATTGTATACAAGTTGAGTGATGTATGTTAACATTATTAGTGTGTTCAGTTACAAGAGAGAGAAGCCACATCTACAATAGTATAATTTTTCTAGACTTTGGTTCTGAATTGTTTATATGTACATTATCATAAATGCGGACTTTACTAAAAAAATACATATTATATTAACATACTTAACTGTTGAAAATTGCTTTTTTATATATTTCTTAAAATAAATTCCATAATAACACGTAAACCATATATTATTACTCCATTTATATTCTCACTGGGAAATTCTGTTGTGAGAATCGTGGAGCAATGTTTAAATGTTCTTTTTGTTCTTATCTCATGCTACTGTTATTTGAATCTAAGATTTTACTTATTTAAAGATAATATTTGATGTAGACTTATGTTCTCACATTTTCATTCTTGTCTAGTTTTTACCACTTATTTCTCAAACCGATATTATTAACAACCTATCTTACTCTTAGTTCAATTGTCGAAAAATTAATGTAAATATAAACATTAATATAAATTAATTAATGTTATTGTGATTTTTATAGTACTGTTACTATTTTTATCATGACACAAAATGTGTCATAATTTTAGTTATCTACTAGATATAATAAAAAAACAATGGGTTCTTTAAATTTATATTCTCTTGTGAGATTTGAGAGATCTTAATTATTATAGATTTTAATTATTTGAATAACTAAATGCGCATTTAATTAGGTTAGATTCGGGCAACCACAGTTAAAAATTTAGTCATTAAATTTCTTTTATGATTTAAAACACTGTTTTTCCACTTTTGAGTTTATTTTTCTCGACGTATTTCGAAGGCTTACACCTTCATCACTGGGAGAACTGTATGAAGTTTATATCGTTCTCCTGATGATGATGTTAAAAGTAGAAAAAAAACAATGTTTTAGTTCATGGAATTTCACAATGTTTAATGCCTTAAGTTTATCTTAAAAAAAAAATTGTATATCATTGCAATATAAGTTGATATGGAAGTGAAGCATGGAACTGGCAAAAGAGTGATGAAAGTAAAATAGATGCAGTAGAGATGGGATCTCTTAAACGAATCTGTTGTTATGATAGGGTGTCAAAGCAAATATTTGATGTGAATGCATATGATGGAATGTATGTTTATGTGAATGTATAAATGGAAGTGTTATGAATATAATAATGAAAAGGTCATTAAGATGTTTGATGAAAGTATATGTTAACAATGTAAACGGAACAACAAATAGAGGAAGACCGAAGAAAATGTAGCCTGATCAAATAAATCAAATTTTAAATGTTGGCCATTTAAGGAGTCAGAAAAATGGACTTGAGTGCGTTACATGATGTATAAATATTGACGAAGCTAGAGAAGTAAGTCAGAAAAGAACAGTGTGGCAGTCCATTTTTTTGTCTACCCCTTTGGGGAGACGGCGTGATGGTTAGTCAATTGTATTTATTAATGTGATCTTTTACTAATGTTTTATTTTATTACAGGGCAGTGTCGTTGGAATGGCAACATTCTATCCCCTGGACACAGTTCGGTGTAGATTACAATGTGAGTAAATGTTTTAAAATATTTATGGTTCTTCAAAGAGATATTAACAGAAATGTTGTGAATGAAAGTAATTATACAATTCTTTTAATATTGGATAATCCCTATCTGCATTTTATATTATAAGTTATAAAACTAACTAACTAACTAACTAACCATCACGCCGTCTCCCCGGTGGGGTAGGCAGAAAGAATGGAAGTTATAATCTGAAGTTATAATCTTTATATATCTAATCTGTTGAGTTTTCATTTATGAAATAATAAAGTTTTAACTGTAACAAGAAGTACCAACCAATATAAACATGTAAGTTGTATTATAGTATCATATTTAGGAACATAATATTCGTGTAGTTTTACAGTTTTATAGAGAATTTTATTTTTATTTTTAAATTTTAATTCTCACATAATAGTTATACCAAATATTATAATATCGCACGTTGAAAACAAAAGTGACACTATACAAAAATCTCAATTTTTCAGTACGGTCATTTAAAGTTTTGCCTGCTTATTAACCTAATTAAAATCAACTAAATTCTGATAGAATAATATCTAAACTAATAGATAAAACAACAACATTAGATATATTTCTACTCACAGTCAAGTTATTGACCTCACAAAAACTTTAAATGACCGTACTGAAAAATTGAGATTTTTGTATAGTGTCACTTTTGTTTTCAACGTGCGATATGTTTTTACATTACTTAAGTCTATTTATGATCTTCTTTCTTCTTCTTCCTGGCACTATCCCAACCCTCGCACGGTGCGGAGTATTGCCTTCATTCAAGCCATTTCTCTGCAAGACACTATTGCACTGAATCATCCACGTTTTCCTAGGTCTTCTTCTGGATAGTTGACGAGGAAGATTCACAGACAAAGCTCTATTTACAGTGTGGTCTAAGTCTATTTATCATCGTAAAATTTAAATTTAAAAGATTATCAAATGTGTCAGAAATGTTTATATTTACATAGTTTTTATATAGTATTTTCGAAAATTTATTTAAATTGCAGTAAATATAAATATAAGAATAAATATTTTTTAATTAGTCTTACTTACTTCCTATCCAAAAAGCTAAACAGTGCACCATGGTGTTCTTGTACCGATCCTTATGTATGCAAGTGAAGCATGGAACTGGAAAAAGGAGGATGAAATTAGAATAAATGCAGTAAAACTGAGATCTCTTAGACGAATGTGTTATATTATATAGGGTGTTTTTTTTTTAGAGATTTGGTTTTTAAACTGGCAACATTGTTTCTACAGACTGTCAATTTGACAGTTGACAGTTGATTTGTAGTCAGTACGTTTTGCCATTTCACCATGAATAGACTGACGTCAGAATAGCGCTTGCAAATTGCGCAAATATATTTTGAAAATCATGGTTCGGTTCGCCAAACTTATCGTGCACTACGTCCATTTTACGATAGACATAATCGTCCATCCGAGCAAGTTATTCAGAAGACCATGGATCGTTTTCGCACTACGTACACTCTAGTGGATAATGCGCATCCACAAAGACGACAATTGTCGAAAATTGGACTTCATGATTGCGCTTCATTCGAGCTAGCCGTGGCGCTCATATGCCCGAAATCAAGTTTAAACAATAATGGCATAAAATTATCCATTAAATAAAGCCAATAACACAAACATTAACATTATTCTAATGTTTTTTTTTTCATTTTGAATTTGTATACCTCTAAAAAAACATCCTTTATAACTAACTAACCAACCATCACGCCGTCTCCCCGAAGGGGCAGGCAGAAAGAATAGACTGCCACACTTTTCTTTCCTGACATTTCTCTCGCTTCCTCAACATTCATACATCGCGTCATGCACGCGCGTCGATTTCTCTGACTCCTCACATGGCCGACATTCAATATTTGATTTATTTGATCGTGCCACGTTTTCCTTGGTCTTCCTCTATTTCTCGTTCCATTTACATCATTAACATATAATTTTTTACCATTCTTTCTGTATTCATTCTTTCCATATGTCCAAACCATATTAATGAACCTTTTATTATTTTGTTCATGACACCATCATTCGCACCGCATTCACTTATTATATTTTCATTCGACACTCTCATACACTCTCATACTCTATTTCATCATACACAGAGTATCCACACATTCGTCTAAGAGATCTCATTTCTACTGCATGTATATACTCGTATATCTTAATAATTTTTTTCTTCCGTTTTTTACAATTTAATTTGGTCACTTTCATCTTTGATTCCCAATTCAAATGAGTATTGCACAACGGATAATGATCGTTGATCGTCGCATTAGCACAATGTGTCGGGGTCATGTTTCGGTATTGCCGTTCAAATTTTTTTTTTTAATTTTATTTTAAGGCTTATTGACCTGTCTGCTTTTACGCTAGTAGGTACTGTTGCGTTTATAAATAATTTATTTTTCAATTTCTATCCTAATACTGAACGATTCTGGCATCTGTAAACCATTTGTCGCAAATGTTGGAAGTTTTTAGCAATGTAACTATAATACCGACGGAGTTATTCGCATTTTAAATATTCTGTGACGTCATCACTCTCTTATTGCTTGCCAACCTTTTAATGCCAGGCTGCAATTTAAGTGTATGTTAATGTGAAAAGAAAAAGATGATTTTATACTTCTCCTTTTTCTTGACGTAATGCCAATTGTGGTTAATAAATTAACGATCTGTTCTGATAGACCAATGGTTGACTATTTACGAAAAATCATTTATGTTTCCCCCCAAATCGCTTTATATTGATTATTTTGTAATAGCTGTTGTTATATTATAAAAATAATTTTGTGGAGCTAAAAAAACTCACTGCCAGACAGGTTAATCATTTCGTAAAACCCAACTTAAAAGCATAACACATTTTAAAACTAACTAGACAATAGTATGCTTTTATAAATATATATTTTTTGTGAATGTATACTGATACTTGTACACGAATACTGGATTTCACCCACCGTGGGTTATTAATTCATGATTTAATTGTATCTCAATAGAGACGAAGATGCAAATTGGAAACTGAATATAGTTGATCAAGGTGTTTACAGGACTTATGACCTGTCATTGGTTGGCTGTTGGATGCTTCTGTTAAATGCTAAAACGACGATTCTGCTAAATGCTAAAATTAATCTCCATAAATGGCATTAGTATGTGGATTATATAGAGTAATCTTAAAAAGATTAACATATGTAATCAAAATCTTCATAGATGGCACATTGAAAGTGACATGTGAAATTAGGCATAGATTTGTAACATATATACAACTTCCAAAAATTTGTCTTACATAGTCATAAAGAAAAAGGTGGAATGGGGAATGTTGTAATTACATAAAGCGTACGCTTAACCCAACCAATGACAGGTCATAAGTCCTGTAAACACCTTGATCAACCATATTCAGTTTCCAATTTGCATCTTCGTCTCTATTGAGATACAATTAAATCATGTATAAATATATGTTTTTTATTTTTATTTATTTGGAATTTTTGTTATCGAAGTCTTTGCACTAAAGATGTGTTTGTCGTATTATCTGGTATCCGCACATGTAATCGTTGGATGTTTTGTATAATCAACAGCGTGATTTTCATCCAAGTATCGTTATCACCCCATGATTCGACATGTTTCGTTATTTATACGTCCGATTTATCTTTAATTTATTCATAACTATAGTAATTTAAAAGGCATTGTGTTCGCACCAGTGTATCAGATACCACAATAATGGGTGATTGGTTTATTGATTTATCGAGTCGCTACTTGTTGCCTTGTCGAATCTATTAACCTGTCACTTCCTACTATATTTTGGCATTAAATGAATAACAAATGCTTTTAACTAACTAACCATCACGCCGTCTCCCCGAAAGGGTAGGCAGAAAGAATGGACTGTCACACTTTTACTGATGCGGCACTCCATCCTTCGCTTTTCGCTCCGCGGGATTCGCGGCGTGATGGGTTGCGAACCTCATCGCCACCAATAGGCATCTCCCGCGCACACTTCGATCGTCCAACACCCACAAAATAAATCTAAAACAAATAATATAAAATACAATGTTATAAAAACCAAAATAATTTAACACAAAATGTTCTTTTTAGATGGTGCACATGTTGTCTATTTATTTTATGTTCCACGAATCCACCGTTTTTTAAATTTAGATTTGAGATTAATTTTCTGATCCAATTTTCATTTCTTGCGAATTTTCGGCCCGGGGAACTGTGTTTTGTGCGGGTGATGATGCGCACGCTTAGCTCCTCCCGGGCGATACCGTGCCGCCGACACCGTTTTCATTTTCCCCATTCTGGACAATTGCACAAACATTACGGATTTTCGCGAAAAAACCAAACAAACTGCACAGGATTCATTTTTAAGTCGACACGCGCAATACATGCGACCAATCTCGTTTTTCTTTTCCACAAGTCATTGTTATGCACAAATGAAATAAAAGCATTTGATAACAATCAAGTGCTTTTATTTCATTTTTATTCAGCTTGTTGTGAACGTTAACTCCTGGACGTAGGCTTCCTCTCGTATTTTCCACTCCCTTCTATCCTGAGCCATCCGCATTTCAGTCACTTCCGCCCTTTACGCGCCTAACCACCACTCGGGCACCAGCATACCAGTCGCCTTGTCCATTTTTCTTCTGGGTCACGAGCGAAGTGTTCCGCCCAAGGCCACTTAAGGGTTGCGGCCAACTTGATGACATCGGAGACTAGTCCTGGCTTGTATGTCCTCATTCCTGACTCTGTCCCACAAGCTAATGCCCAACATGGCTCTCTGTGTTATTCTCAGCTTGTTGGCACTTTTTTTGTGACATTGTGACTGTCTCAACACTATACGTGAACAATGGCAGAACATAGGCGTTGAATAATATCCTTTTCAAGTTGACGAGTATTTATGGGTATTTTTAATTGAATAATATATCTCTTCTATATTCACCATACTTTGTGTTGTTATGATGGTTTATTTCTCTTTGTCTTTTTTATGTACTTTGTATATACAACGCTTATATTTAAAAAAATTTACATAGACGTGTTTGGGACAACCAGTCCCTCTTCATTGATACATATTATAAAGATACATTGTATATATCTAAAATATTATAAAATTGTTTACATGATCTGACAGATGTTAAAAAGATTTATTTTGGAACGTTCATAAACGTTTATAAACGTTCAAAAATAAATCTTTATAATATCTGTCAGATCATGTAAACAATTTTAAATATGTATCACTGAAGAAGGACTGGTTGTCCGAAACATGTCTATGTAATTTTATTTTTTTAATATAAGTGTTGTATATACAAAGTATAAAAAGAGAAAGAGAAATGAATAATTTATGTTATAATTCCCGACAGCGTTTTTATTATTCGTAAGGACATGCGTCGCTTCCGAGTTTTAAAAATTTCCAGGTGTAAACTGAATATGAATAAGTGGTTCTCATTTGAAATGTTAATTAATTTTTATGCTATAATTGATAGTATCAATAAAATAGGGATTGCAAAGAAATTGGAATAAAATATCGTTGTAAATTAGTGAATTGAAAAGTGTTGGTATTCTCACAATTTTGAGAGATTCTAACATATTTGAAGTATGTAAGAGGTCACCGCTTTGGTTTGTACATAAGAAACGCATGGGTGAAGAAATAATAATGGTTAATAAAGTATACGTTAACGATCTGAAAGAAGAACGGAGTCGAAGAAAACACGGTATGATCAAATAATTAATATTTTTAATAGAAATTTCTTGGTAGAAGTTCATTTTAAATAATGAAAACAAAAAAAAAATTATACAAAATTTCTTTATTATTATATATTAAGTGTGCTTCCACTTGTTTTTAACGTCGACCGGTTGCAAGACTACTGCAAGCTGCCGAAACCGGTCGTCGTTAAACATAAGTGGAAGCACACTAAATATATAATAATAAAGAAATTTTGTATCAATATTATTATTGTTTTCATTATTTATGGTATGATCTAATTATGTTTTTAAGATAATCTAATGACTTTGATGGATATTAATTTTAAATAGTAATAAATGAGTCGAGGCAGACCGAGGAAAACATGGCATGACCAAATTAATCAAATTTTAAAGGTTGGTCATGTTAGAATCAACGTGCGTGTATGACTCGCTGTATAACATTAATTATACTTAAAGAAGGGCGCATCGATAGCCCGTTAGCGTTTGGATCAATTTTCATAACCTATCTTTAACCCTTACCACTCCTTTGTCGAATGCCAGCCGACATCGCTATATGTACGCTCAAATCAATTGTCTACTGACGGCCGACTGGCGGCCGACAAGATAAGACTTGCGCGCGCGGTGTATTTTCGTGCGCAAAACTTGACACGTGTCGTTGTTTCTTGTGATTATTCGTTAAAAAAACATTTAATTTCACTTTTAATAAGATTTTGACTTTTCCGTTTTTATTTAACTATAAAATAATCCTTGCAAATTAACATAACCTTAAATGGCGGGAACTTCGCATGATACGTCATGCAGAGGAGCGATTAGAGTACAAGCCCCACTTCATTGCGAAACTGGACAAAGG
The DNA here is from genome assembly GCA_022606425.2 of Lepidostoma basale. Classification (NCBI taxonomy): domain Eukaryota; kingdom Metazoa; phylum Arthropoda; class Insecta; order Trichoptera; family Lepidostomatidae; genus Lepidostoma; species Lepidostoma basale. The sequence continues at coordinate 53,773 of JAHDVF020000893.1, read as the reverse complement.
TTCTAAAGACTGTACTGTGTGCAGTAACAGAAAGATTCCAGGGAGAAGGCGGGAAACAGTGTGGTTTTGTGAGACCTGTTCCAGAAAACCGGGTCTCCATCCTGGAGATAGTTTTAAAAAGTACCATACTATGCAAAACTATAAGTTGTCCATAATGTTTTTTTTAATTGTTTTTTATTTGAAGAAAAAATCATTACAAATGAATTTTTAATGATTTTTTTTGTAACTACCTATCAATAAAAATATTTTTACATTATTTAAATGAGAGTTGGCTGATAAACAATATCAAAAATAATGGAGTGGTAAGGGTTAAGTAAATTTTCATCGACAGCCATCACACTAATTATTATTTTAAGGTTCAATTCTAGAGATTGCTTTGCAGCAAAGTCTAATATCTTCGCTGGCTCTTGGGATATACCACTTGGGCCTTAAATGTAGTAGTTTTACATTGCTTCCAGCGAAACTAGTTGCTGTCAAATATATTTAAGATTCCGTGGTTTATATACAAAGAGTTTTATTATATTTATTTATGAATTCATCCAATTAATTATAATTACATAGAAGCGCGATAGGGAATTAATTTTTTGGTACAACTATTCCGGTTTTAACGCTAATTAATGTTTTTCATAATCGTATTCGTGTTTGGATCGCAATTTTTCATACTATTTTTTGCGTAATGTACGAAAAATGTATTTATTATATATTTTTTTTGACAGAATATTGGTGTATGATTATTCAAGTATTAATTATGCTATATTTAATTAATTACTAATTGGCGGCTATATTCGAAGTCGTAAATATCGAAGAGCGTGCGTGTTACGATTTATAAATCGTTACCTGAGAGTAAGAGGGTTCCAACTAACAAAATTTCATATTTGGCTTTTTTTCATGAAAAGGGTTCTTACTAACCTTATCTATACGTACAATTAAAAAAAAACATGTAATAGTATCGTCATTTTGATGTTACGAAAAGAATCAAGTTCCATCTGATCATTCAAAACACACGATTCGCTGAAGAAGGATTCATTTAAACTTAGAACTTTATTATTCCAACTGTTGCCAGACAAAATTTACACGTTTCTCGGTAAAAGAATCTCTGGAAATTGGAATAAAATCCTTTTATTCCAAGATACACACCCGAAACCAACAAAACTTTGACTTCATTTTTCTCAGCTTTTTACTTTTGTCAGTTGGAACCTTCTTACTCTCAGGTGACGAAATGTAGATGAATCTTAAGAAGCATATCAGAAGAGCAGTATGGCATAGTCCATCATCTCTGCTTACTCATCCAGGGAAACCGTGTTACTTGGCAACTAACTAACTAATTAACCATCACAATAACCCAACACACCGCTTCTCACGCGGGCGACAAGAGAAGGATGGAGTGCTTCATCGGTTAAAGTATGGCAGTCCATTATTTCTGCCTACCCCTTCGGGGAGACGTCGTGATGGTTAGTTAGTTAGTTAGTTTTAAATAAGAAAAACCTTTAATGTTAGATAATCAATACGAATTAACACGTCTGTTTCCTAGAACATTTATTATGTTTTACGAAGCGGCTAATTTGCTATCTGACCATGCCAAGTGAATATGAACTCTAAAAATTAGGCTATATTCGCCTGTACTACGAAAATTATCAATTAATTTATTAACTTATAAAGTTAATTAGAGCTCGATTAGTACCAAAAATATGCCTATAACCACCGCCGTATTCCACTTAATCAATTCTGTAAGTTTGAGGTCGATCTGCTGGCTATTTGTCGAGAAAATGGTCTCCACAATAACACACATTGAGTTTTATTTATATGAATATGTGTATTCAAAGGCATTTTTTTATGTCATCTTTAATGTCAGGTTTATTTATAATTTTTTTTTATTAACAAAAGGCGTTACCACTGTGGAATTCCATAATTACGAATTTAATTAATTAATGCCTATGTGGTATAATAATATTGATTTTTAAACATTTAGAACAAATCCATAAAACTTATAGTGAAAAATATATAATAAATTGCCTTGTAAAAACCATACGAATATTTTTAAAATGTAATTTGTCACTCTATACTGAAGTTTTATTTAAAAAATATATTCTCAAATTATAACGAGTATTATTAGACAGTTCATATACAGATTCGTTATGATTGCTATGCTTTGAAAGATTGTATTTCTCCCCCTTATTGTATCAATTTTGGACATCTTTCTATTATTTTTAACTTAATCTTCTTTTTCTTCAGTCTTTTTCCCTCCACTGCTGGATATTGGCCTCTTCAATTTTCTTCCACTCGTCCCTGTCTTGTCCCTTCCGCATCCAAGTTATTCTAGCTATTCGGACATTATCGTTAGTACATCTTTTTGGTGGCCTCCCGACACTATACTTCTTTGTCCAAGACTCCCACTGAAGTATTCAGGATATCCATCGGGTTTTGCTATATGTCCAGCCCATTGTCACTTTAATTGAGCTGTACGATCCATGATGTTGGCTTCTTATTTCTTCATTTCTCATTTTGTCTCGGACTCACGCCGAGCCTCTTCATGGATCGTTGTGGGCTTTTTAGTCTGTTGACACTTTTTGCTGTCCTTTGACTATTTGTCAGGATAGGCAGTATGCATGTATCTAACATTTTTCTTTTTAGAAATAAAATGGAACCTGCTTGTTGTTTAACTTCTTCTTCTCTGGTTTCAATCCTGGGATTGGTTTGCAGCAATTTCCTCCATTATTCTCTTCCATTTTTCCCTGTCTTGTGCGGCTCTTTTGAGATCTGCATATGATTAACTTAATAAATGTAAATAATTCTAAGAATTAATATAATTTTTACTGTGTAATTAAAAACATGATATATAAATATTTTCATACGGCAACGTGCACATTTATGAGAATGTATCGTTCTTACAGGATAACCCATAATCACATGTCTGTAAAGAAGTGCTATATTTTTATTACTCCATTTACAAGCGATGGATATTTATGGTCATATAAAATATTAATTTTATCTAGCCTTTTTTTGTTCATCATAAAGTTTTATATTAAAAGCAACAAGGAAAATTTAGAATGATCATTGGATTTGGATCTCCTTGACTTTATTGAATAATCTCGTAAGACTATTTTCCTTGTTTTGATGTTTATTGAGAGTTCATGTTTTTTTTTTTTTCATCTTTCTAATGTAAGATTTTCCCAGGTGTGATTTTCCTTATTCGTACACAGAGAAATTTGGGCTTTTCAAATTCGATCTGCCAATATTTTGATACATGTATTAATATTTTAGATTGTATCATTGTTTACTCTTATTTTAAAAACAACTACAAGTAGAAGCAAAATACCTGGCGGTACGTAATACACATCGGCTTTTAGAAAGAGTCTGCCTTACATCATCGGGTAACTTCGTATATGAATTTGCCAAAGTATATTATGGATGACAGAGACGATGCTCTACAAAGCCGAAGTAAGCCGATGATTACCGGCATAACTTTCTTAAACCCGATTGTATTAGTTACGTGTTAAGAATAATATTTTAGAAGACAGGCAGTCATTTTCTGTTGGTTACAAACTTCTGTTACTTTTTTCGTCTCTTGAATGGTGGTGTAAAACTGCATATTAAGTATTTAAAATGGAAGAAAACGTACATTTTTTAGGTGTTTTATTATATTTTACGGAGTGGACATGTTTCGCCTTTCAAGGATATTATCAAAAGTTTGATAATATAATTAATATTATCAAACATAAACTTCTGCGCGTTTTCCTCAATATTAAAACGCTCTGAAGTATTTTTATTTATTAACTGTTATAATTAATACAACAACAACGTCACGCCGTTTCTCCGGAAGGATACTCAGAGAAAATAAACCTCCACAATACACTATCTTGACACACCTCTCTAGCTTCCTCCTCATTCATATCAATTTTACAATATTAATCAGAAATCTAAATAGGTATCTATATTTTTCATTCAAAATATATCAAAACGATCGCCAATAAAAATGTAGTTTCTCAAAATCTTCGGTATGCATATTCCGAATTCAAAATTCAAATGATAATATCAACAGAAAACTTTTTCTTACTTAGATATTGTCTTTTCAAGAGTACCAGGTCGGACGCTATTGCTCCCCCCCATGTTAGAGGGTTTCATGGAGGATGTGGTGGGTTGGGTCCGATATTTGGACCTGACTAACCGGTATAGAAAACTTATATGTAGGAATTTTTGGCGTCATAATAATAAAAATAACACTTCGTTTGTTCAATCTTACGTGACTTCAGTTATTTATTTTGTTGGTTTTAATGATTATGCGTATTATGTGTTGCTAGAGTTTTTCATTGCTTTTTCCACTCGTTATTGTATGCATATTCTTCTTCATCTTCAAGTGCCCTGTCGGGCCCCCCCAACGTTGGCGATCACTTCGGCGAACCTGTCCCTATCCTCGGAACAGCTCCTCCACACTTGGGATGCCGGTCCACTCCCTCACGTTTCGCAGCCAGGACATTTTTCTCCTATCGGGCCCTCGGCGTCCTTCAACTTTTCCCTCCAATATCATCCGAACCTTGATAGTTAATAACAGTTCCCTGTCAACTCTAGCTCGCCTCATGACTTCGGTATTGGTAACCATGTCTGTCCAGGGAATTCTAAGCATTCGGCGATGGAGACACATTTCAAATGCTTCCAGTCTGTTCATTGAGTTGACTTTCAAGGTCCACGTTTTACATCTATACAATAAAACAGACCACACATAGCATTTGATCATTCTCTGGCGGAGTTTCAAGTTTATGTTATCATTGCAGAATAGTGATTTCATTTTATTAAACGTAGCTCCTGCTGCCTCAACTCGTTAGTATGCTGCGAGGTATTTAAATTTTTCCACCCTTTCAAAGTTACGGCCGTTCAAATGCAATACTGACCCACTGTAGTCAAGCCGTATGCATATTATTGGAACCATATCATATTATTATTATTATTATTATTATTTTGTTGAATCGCTCATTACATCATTACCGCGCGAGCCAAATTCATGTAAAGGGTATAGCTACCATATTGATTCTCATGACATTTTTTATTGTCACGTGAATTATACACCAGGCTTAACCCATTCATCGCCACATGTTTGTAGAAACAGCGCGCCGGTACGCCACGTATTTTCTCCCAAACTATCGAAAAATATCGATCCTTTTTGGTTTGTTAATATTTTAAAATATTCATGGATATCGTTGTGAAAAAATCGGAATTAATTTTGAAATACATCTTTAGAATATTGCGAAGCGCGCACAGCTGCGCTTATGGCGATCGTCTACGTAGAGCGCATATTTGTGCTTACGGCGATCGTCGGGTTAAAACAGTGTGACAATCGAACCCCGGACTAAATTATTATTACTTTAAATTTTGCCCCGCCTTCATTTCGCGGCCCCTTGATGTACATGTACGAGTATGTCACGAATAATTTTGAATTAAAAAACAAGATCAAAAGTTGTTTGCGTAATAGTCGCACTTTTTATGCGTATTTTTAATAATTTGTAATGTTCAATATGACATACTAAGTACCTATACGCATAATTAGACAAATTAAGTTTTTCCAACATAATTATTATATGTATTTAGTTATTATATAATATTATATGTAATTATTATATGTATGTATAGTACGCAGTTTGTATAGTACGTTTATATATTAAAACTATTTTAATTAGGATATTTCCATGATAGAAGTTTTTTTATTATTCAAAAATAAAATTAAACACATTTGAATTATTTCTTCAATATTATTTTAAAGTTCTTGCTGGTGTTGGTTTGTTAAGTGCCTAATTACTGCTAATTTTGAAAAACGGTGGATACGTGGAACATAAATTAAATAGACAATATGTGCACCATCTGAAAAGAACATTTTGTGTTAAATTATTTTTATTTTTTATCATTGTATTTTATATTATTTGTTTTAGATTTATTTTGTGGATGTTGGACGATCGAAGTGTGCGCGGGAGATGCCTATTGGTGGCGATGAGGTTCGCAACCCATCACACCGCGTCTCCCGCGGGGCGAAAAGAGAACGATGGAATGCCGGATCGGTTAAAGTGTGACAGTCCATTCTTTCTGTCTACCCTTTCGGGGAGACGGCGTGATGGTAAGTTAGTTAGTTAGTTAAAATTAAACACCATTTCACTTAGTATATATAAAACACTTTACAATGTCGAATGATTATAAAAATAAGAAGTGAATGCGGTGCGAATAAAAGTGTTATGAACAAAATAATGAAAGATTCATTAAGATGGTTTGGACACATGGAAATAATGAATGAAGTAAGAATGGTAAAAAATCAAATAAATCAAATATTGAATGTCGGCTACGTGAGGAGTCTGAGAAACGTGCGTGTATGACACGATGTATGAATGTTAAGAAAGCTAGAAAATTATGTCAGGAAAGAAAAGTGTGGTTGTCCATTCTTTCTGTCTACCCCTTCTGAGAGATGGCGTGATGGTTAGTTAGTTATTTAGTAAAACCACATTATTTGAGTAAGTAGCGCCGACCGGTTTCACTCTGTAACGAACTTCCTTAGAGCTATACACAAACTAAACTCAGTTTAGTTTGTGTATAGTCTAAGGAAGCTCAATGCAGCAGTGAAACCGGTTGGCGCTGCTAACTCAAAGTGATTTATACCAAATGATAAAGTGTTTAATTTAACTAACTAACTAACTAACCATCACGCCGTCTCCCCGAAGGGGTAGGCAGAAATAATGGACTGCCACACTTTTCTTTCCTGACATATTTCTGTCGCTTCCTCAACATTCATACATCGTGTCATGCACGCGCGTCGATTTCTCTGACTCCTCACATGGCCGACATTCAATATTTGATTTATTTGATCGTGCCACGTTTTCCTCGGTCTTCCTCTTTTTCTGGTTACATTTACATCATTAACATATATTTTTTTTAACCATTCTTTCTTCATTCATTCTTTCCATGTGTCCAAACCATCTTAATGATCCTTTCATTATTTTGTTCATGACACCATCATTCGCACCGCATTCACTTCTTATATTTTCATTCGATAGTCTATCATACAGAGTATTTACACATTCGTCTAAGAGATCTCATTTCTACTGCATTTATTCTACTTTCATCCTTCTTTTGCCAGTTCCATGCTTCGCTTCCATACATAAGGGTCGGTAGAAGAACACCATTGTGCACTGCCATTCTAGCTTTGGGTGTTTAATTTTATTTTTAAATATGTCAAACCACTTCTTCATCTCAAAGTTCATTATTATTCATATGAAATGTTCACGGGGTTGGGTAATAATTTGCATTAATTATTAACTATTAGCGATACACTTTTTTTTATTCACATTAAGTCGTGATAAAGCAATGAATACATATTTGCGTTGATAAATTTTTCGATATATTTTTCAAGGAAAAGGTAATGCACTTAGCATGTTATTACACTCAAATATCATTGACATTTGAATACGAATAAAGCCTGCGTGGGCAAAACGTCTTCTCGATTTACTAAGGAATACTTAAAATTGTTCTCGAATTCCCGACAATTTAGTAGTAAGCAGAACAAACAAACCTCACCCGACTAATGAATAATTCAAATTCTATTATTTGAGTTTCCCTTCTTTGTTTTCACAAGTAGCTACTTGTTTAATTTTTTTTTCAGGTAAACACTGAAGTTTACCAATTTAGCGATCCTAATCAAATATTTTTTCGAATTTGGAAGCATTTTCCTTAAACGTTGTTTCCTTAAAAGTATCTAGGTAGGTACCTACCGGTTAGCTAAAAGGGGTATAAATTAAAAAAATAGCTTCCGTATCTTTTTACAATATGAAATGATTTTATGCGTTTGTACTTCTTCACAGATTATTTATTATTTTTATGTATTTATTATAATGTTGAATCGCTCTTCACAACTGCGAGCCAAATCGATGTAAATGGTACGGCGAGAAACGTCGTGATGGTTAGTGAGTTAGTTAGTTATTTAGTTGACATTGATTGTCAAATACCTGAGTTATGCGAATTATTTTAGACGTTGAAATATATAGAGACCAACGGTTCAACACGTATTAGTTGGGTAGTTGAAATTATTTTTATTTGTTATCGTTCCAGGAATTGTGAATTATCGGTCACGCCACGAGGTTTGTGAAATCATTGTGATGTTACAAAGCTTTAGTAAACTATAAAAAGTAATCGTTTCTGTTTAATCTGCAATCGAAATCTGCAAGGTTGAAGATATTGTCAGATGGGGCAGACAACGCAGAAGACACTGGCGCGCGCACGTGCATAGGATGGATCCCTCCCGTATTGCATCAGATTCCTGTTGAGATAGCTGGGAGTCAACTTCCCAAGAGAGCCAAGCCTGACAATAAGAATAGAGCAAGGGTCTAAAAGAACTGAAGAATGAGTTTATGCGTAGTTATCTATTTTATTAATTGTTTGTTTTGTTTGTTGTTTGTTCGTGTTTTATGAATAATGTCGATGTTCAATCTACGAAGGAATTAATTTGTGTTTGGCTCTATTCGAAGGCTATGTACCATACACCTGGTTATTTGGTCCACTCGATATTTTATTACGCTTCGCATACATAATCTAATTCAATATAACCGTGTGTATGTTGCGGTCCAAGTAATGAATCTGGATAGTAATAAGAATGACCGATTTATGACTTTTAATTCATTTCATTCACATTAGATATTATAATATGTAGATTTTTTTTATAGGAGTGACGTGTTTCACCTTATTGTATATTGTGACAAATGATAATGCCATCGCAAGGTGATATATATCACTCCCATAAAGATATAATAAAACTTATGAAAAACGGACGTCAATATTAAAAATGAAGTTTTACATAATTTTTCAAGAAAAATAAATACTGGTTAATATAATTAAATCTGTTGTGCATACCGCATAGTGGCCTGCCGACGTTTCTTCTATTCTCCCATGGTCTCCACCTTATTATTTTCTGGGTCCATCTATCCTCACTCTGTCTCGCCACATGACCCGCCCATTGCTATGCTCGGTGATATGGAGTCCCCACGAGGCGAGATACTCGCTCATGTTAGAGAGGGTTCAGAAAAGATTTCTGAGATATCTCTACATGAGGGAGTTTGGTAGCTATCCGTGGCTTTATCCCACTGCATTCCTCTTGGGCATGCTGGGGACCAATAGTTTACAGATAAGAAGGGATGGGTGCACACTTACCCATTTCTTCAGACTTATCAGGGGATTCTTTGAGAACTCCGTCATCTTGGAGGCTATCCATCTTTATGTTCCGGATGGCTATCTTCGACAGCGTCAGCACAGACTGTTTTATCTCCCAGCATGCAGAACCAACCTGCCTCTGGTGATGCCGGTGGGGAGAGCAATCAAACTGCTGAACATGATCGCTTCGGAGATCGATGTCTTTCATATTCGTGAAAGTACATTCAGAAGACAAATACTCTTGACTTTGGAGAGTATTTTGTATTCCTAATGTCGAACCATCTCTCATGCGTTCCTGGTATTATATATTCCTTATGTTTTACCTGTTCTCAATGTAATGTCTGTGTTTGTAATGTCTTTTGAGAAAATAAACTGATTTGATTGATTGCCACTTCAGTCTCGCTAGTCGTTCCATGATGTCCGTTATTTTTGTTCGGCGTCTAATCTCCTCATTTCTGTGTTCATTCATTTTATCTCGGAGACTATGAGCATATGTCTTTCCATGGAACGCTGCGTGACTCTTAATCTCTCTACATTTCTCTTGGTGAGGGTCATAGTTTCCATCCCATAAGTCATAAGGCCGCAAAAAAGGTGGGCCGACGACATTGCTGCCGTGGGGGGGGGGGGGGGATGTGGCTACGGCTGGCCGGAGATAGAGACGAGTGGAAGGGAAGGGAAGAGGCCTATGTCCAGCAGTGGACCGATAAAGGCTGACGAAGAAGAAGATACCGCATATCAGAACAAATGTCATGGCGCAGCATACAATGACCCGGGGTATGGTGCTCTTGAATGAGGTGTCAGTCGATGTGGACATTCTCCAAATGACCTATGCCTCCTTTAAGGATCATATAGGTACATACCACAATTGCTGATACCTTGTACATACCACAATTGTTTTATTTTAACATGTATTTTTGTAAATGTAAAATGTATACAGTAATTGGGTTCTAAAGACCTGTCGTATAAAAAAAAAATTAAAACGGTTTCTAACCTCTCCGAAATAATCTTTTTAGCCGATAGATTTTCAATATTTTTTTAATTTAGATATTATTAGAGTACATCAACATTACATAGAATCACGATTAATGTTTTTATTTTTACTTATTTTGTATAGCGACTTATTTGCTTTATCAAATATTAATTTAATAATATATGTATTTTATTACAAATTCAATCGAAATTAAAAACAACAACATACAAACTTGCCTTACCCAAACATTCTTACGAAGTGCAAGGTCGTTGATTAAATTAAACGTGACAGTGTTTTCATTTCTATAATAATAATAAATTTTTATCAATTAAAAAGATTGGTGTAAAATATGATAATTGGTATTATAACTACAATAGTTCCGTCCTTTAATTATACGCATCCGTCTTCCAAAAACAAGATTTTTTAAAACAAATTCGTGTCTCAAAAGAAATATACTTTTTTGACTATTTTGTCTAGAGAGCTTGCCGATCAGTGCTCTATAAAAACTGGAATAAATTAATTGTCACCAAAACAATACAATAACATTATTTTTTGGAACAATGAAGTAAAATTCCATATTAAATCATTAATATTAATGAAAACGTCTGTTTTATAGAAGTTTTATTATATTTATGGCATAGACAGGAGAAACATGTCCTTCACATAAAATATAGTAAAAATTATAGACAATATTATTTATTATGGGGAATAGCCATTGTGACAGCCGAAAAAATAAGGGATTTTTGGGATTTTTTTTGACTAGAATAATCAAGGAATATCATCGCAGTTTTTATTTTCTTTTATTAAGTGTACATTCAATATAGTTTACGTAAATTTTAATTGAAAAATATTAAATAGTAACAAAATTATCATACATATTCCTTACGTATGGAAGCGAAGCATGGAACTGGCAAAAGAAGGATGAAAGTAGAATAAATGCAGTAGAAATGAGATCTCTTAGACGAATGTGTCAGGAAAAAAAAGTGTGTCAGTCCATTCTTTCTGCCTACCTCTTCGGGGAGTCGACGTGATGGTTAGTTAGTTAATCATCGATCATAGCTTGAGAACTCTTTTCTTGGAATTGGTTGGATAGTGCACTTTCTTACTTTGACTATCGATGACATTTAGGGGGTACTGCAATCACACAAAATTCCCAGGTCTTGCCCTTATCTTGTAAGCCAGTAATATGGGTAAAAAGTTACGTGCGAGAATTTTTAGAACTAATCCGAAAATAAAACAAGTTCCTTTTAGGCTACAAAAATTATTACCCAATAAACTATAATGCTTTTTTTATAGAAATGTTTTCCTTTTGATATTAAAATGACGTCATATTTTGCAAATCATAAAATTATTAAAATATGAATATGTGTTGTTACCTACCTATGAAGTATACCTGTATACCGGTTTTGGTCAACGTCGACCATAAACTGTTTATGTTTTTTTATAAATTGGTGTGACATTTTTGCATAGGAAGATACATATATGGTATATGTTTTGTATTTTTAATTATCGATAATGCTGAATATCCTACGTTAATTTGTCTTGGATTTTTAATTGCCTGCGGTGTTGGTCTGCGATTTAAAAATACATTTCGTGTTTTTCCAAAATGTTCTTGTCAGACGTCGCAGTGTTTCCGTGCAAGAAAATAGCATACAGGTGTACGTATTTACTGCACTACTTACTTTTTCTTCATATGGCCATACAACTCTTGATGATTTTTCGCCAAGCTCCTCGATCCTGCGCCTTTTGCTCCCAGCAGTCCGATTCGCCCAACGTAGCCAGATCAGCCAGAACATTATCCATTAGGCGCTGTCTAGGCCTTCCTAGAGGTCTTACTCCGGTCGATATTGACGTGTACAGGGTCTAAAATGCTCTGATTTCTTCGGCTCGGCATACGTGTTAAATCCATGCTAGGCGACCGTCTCTCACTGTTCTCGTTATATGAGGCTGCTGGGTCATTTTACTTATCTCTTGGTTCCTCGCCTCCTAGTTCTCGTCGCAACACCAGTTTTGGATCGCGGAATCATTCTTAGCATCCTGTTAATTTGATAATAAATGAAAATAGAATTCGTCATAGAATCACTCCCTCTCGGGCCATAGAGAATATTATACCATAAACACTGCAATCCTGTGCCTTTCCTCCTCTAAAAATAACATAAGTTAGCAACAATATTTACGAGTATGTTCAAATAAATATGTTTATTTTCAACACCAAATTTTTGTTCATAAATTACCATAACTTTGTCAGATTTTTTTCCATGATCCAAAATATCGTATTTAATAACGTTTTTAATTTTTATTTTATTTAAACACTTATTTCCATTTTTTTTAATTTTTTTTCGACATGTTTCGAAGTTTTGATAGTTTCTTCATCGGGAGAACTATATAAACTCAGTTTGAAGTTAAAAAAAAAACCTTCGAAACATGTCGAGAAAAATAATCTAGAAACTGGAAAAAGTAAAATGTATAACTTAATATTAAATAATTAATACTAATGAAAACGTCCTTTGTCTAGAAGTTTTTATTTTATTTTATAGGAGTGATATGTTTCTTAGAGCATTTGCTATATCTGATAAAACCATAGCAACCCGAAACACTTCGCACTTATAAAATAGAATAAAAAATATTAAAAACTGACGTTTTCCTCAATATTAAACTTAGTCTAAATTTCTGATCCCCATTTTGCGCGTGTCCTTTGCTTTGCTGCATACAGGTACTTGTGCCATTTCATTATGAACACAATTCAACCGGTTCATATAGCATTGTTCACATAATGTTTTATTGCATTTTTTGTCCCAGTCCAAACATCTTATTGTCGGGAGCAAACATCGCCGTGGCGGACATTCTCGACACGTCGCTCATAAAAATGTCGATTCTTACAAAATGCAAAAATGTCGCATGCGCCACGGACTGAGCAAACACGGCACTCCACACGCACTCGTATTCCCCTCCAGGATATAATGGGTTCCTTTCATTAATTTATTCTTGCACACTTAATAAGTTCTTCTCAAGTGATGTTATTATAATACTTCTGGTCGAATGTGGTAGAACTGTATTATATTTTCAACTTTTAATCTATGTCGAATATAGTTTCTCTATCAAGAGGAGGGCACGACATGGAAAATGGACTACGAGATAGGATTGTAGTACCCCCTAAGAGTCGTCCATAGTCAAAGTAATAAAGCGCAATAGCCAGTCAATTTGTAGAAAAAAAGCCCTCAAAATTTCACTCTAGGGAGGCTATGTCCTCAGAGAGTGTTGAAATGTTTTGGACACATAGCCTGGAGAGATCAGGACAACCTTGGAATACTCATCATCGTGGGCAAGGTGGAGGGAAGGCGATCACAAGGACGACCACCGAGCCGCTGGTCTGATCAAATCATCAGTGATCTGACTGGTCTCTCACTAGCTGCAGCCTGGAGGCTGACAGGTAACAGGAGCGCATGGCGTGCCATGGTCAATGATTTACAGGATAGACACGATCCTCCATCATGAGGAATACAACTGATAAGAAGAAGAAGAAATGTCTGATAATGATGAAGACGAAATGTATCCAGAAGGATTTCTGTTCGTTCATTCATCATTGCCAGATCGAATCCCGCCACGAAGAAGAACGAAAAATCAATAATTATTTTGATCTAGCGTAGGTAGGATGTTTTGGATATTGTGACAGTCTTCATCTTCTTCTGCTTCTTCTCCTTAATGTAAATCTTACGAAAATAGAATATCGAACTTTGCAAGCTGATAGATTTGAACCCTCGGCAGTCAACTCTACGAGCCTCGAAGGAAGAAGCAACACAAAAACTTCTCGTCCCGCGGCTTCAAGGAGCTTCAAACTTCGCAGATCGCGCTTTTGGCATCGCGGGACCGACGGCGTGGAACAGGCTGCCTACAATATACGCAATCAAGACGACGAAGGAGTGTTCAGAAGCTCTCTTAAAACTTTTCTTTTTAAGAGAAGCTTTCCGGACGTTGAGCGCCCTTGAAGTGAATCTCTCACAAAAATGGCGCTATATAAATCATCATCGAATTTGATCCTGTGGTGAAGACGTTCGGCTTTAGTGTCTCTTTGGTGGCGACGGCTCTCTGGAGTCACTCTTGCATCACGATCATAAGTCCATCATCTCGATGCGGCACCTTCAGAATCGTCGTCTTCGTCTTCGCCTACTCCACTTCACTATTATACCTATTTGGCAGGATCTACAAATCTCTTCATTGGGTGTCGTATTTCTATTAATTTATTCTGAAGATAAAGACTGCAACAATCTCCGAAATGAAGCTCGAAGAAAACCAACTTGACACGGATACTTCGGTCTCCAAATAATTAAACATAATATTTATATTTAAGTCCATGTGTATGAATATTAATTAATTAATATTTACATTATGATCTATGTTTACCCCGAATTACTGCAAACACACACTTCGCTGAGGACATTATAATATTTTCTTGTACGAGTTCATTGTCCAAGATAATTTACGGTTAATTTTTGTTAGTGTGTACTCATGACGCCGTAATTTAATATTGTATTATACTCTAAGTATTCATACGTATCGAAAATAACTTCCGAATATGCAGGTACTCGCAGATAAGAGATATTGCGTATTCGATTCGATTGTGATGAAAATTATTAGACTGAAATAGAGTCACTGCGAATCAACAGACCCGCCATGCTCGTATCTAGGAAGCGCTGTGTCACTTTTCTATTGTATATAGGTATTCACCGCATTTTATTTATTTATTTTACATGTTATAACAATAATTTGCCAAAAAAAGTTTATGGACTGTAGTTGTCACACTAGGCATGGCCTGTATCGTGACAACTACATAAAATAGGATGTTAGTAGCATTGTTAGTAAAATGACGGTTGTTAGTAATCTTATGCTAACATTGGTAATCACAATATGATGACATAATTAAAATTACTAAAACTAAAAGAAAAAAACACCATTCTACGTCTAAGGTTGATCCCTTTATATATTTGGTTAGAGCACGTTTAAAATTCTTAGTGTCGTTAATTGATTTAAGATTCTCAGGAAGACGATTGAAAATATAGGGCGCGCGGAATGGAAATTGCTTTTGGGCTAGAGCTGAGCGACAGCGAGGAACTTTGAAATTATGGTGAGAGGAATATCTTGTGGGACGGTTCTGTTGTGATCTCGGATTCGAAATTTTAAATTTGGAGAATATGGCTGATATTTTGATGTAAAGTTGTCGAATACTAAGAATTTGATATTTATACTTAAGACAAAAGGCTGGACGTCATCAAGAAAGAGTACGAGAATATTTTGAGTACAAGAGAGCGAGAGAGGAATACTTGGATTCTCTTCGAAATTATTTGGAAATGCACACGATGTGCATGCCCGAGAACGTTTCTGGATTATTTTGAATTTTGTTCGCATTAGTGTTGAATTATTATTTTAATTTTTTTGATGACTTTTATTTTAAGTGCGCCGTTTTGTAAAATCAATTGCTCCAAGGGCGCACTAGGAAATGACCGACCGAACACAGTGCAGTCTTTAGAAGTTTCATAAATTTAACGTCACTATCCTCATACTTAATACTATAATGGAGGCTATTCGACGCCAACGGACCCGCTACGCTGAAAGCAATGACAGTAGTGTAGAAAACAAATGGGGAAAAATTTGGTTTGAGAAAATTTTAACGTGTGTGAACAAAACAGATTTACTGTTTTAATAAAAACACTGTTATAGAATATCACAATTGATTATATTTCTTTCGAAATTGTCGCGACAGCTCTTTCGCTAACCGATGTTAGCATCGTCAGGTCTTACAATCAGTGATTGATTGAGTGAAAATGAGCGAAAATTTCGAAAGAAATAAGATAAATTGTAATATTCCATAACGGTGTTTTCATTTAAACAATTAATAATGTTGAAATATCAAAGCGTTTCCGCCAAAACGATGGTTTATCTAAAAAAAAAAGTACATAACTAACTAACTAACTAACCATCACGCCGTCTCCCCGAAGGGGTAGGCAGAAAGAATGGACTGCCACACTTTTCTTTCCTGACATATTTCTCTTGCTTCCTCAACAATCATACATCGTGTCATGCACGCGCGTCGATTTCTCTGACTCCTCACATGGCCGACATTCAATATTTTATTTATTTGAACGTGCCACGTTTAAAATAGTACATTAATAGTTAAAACCCATTACTGATAATGATTGTAAAGTGAATAAAATTTTAAGGGCATTTTCAATAATGACTTAGAAAGGCGAAACATGTCATTCTTATAAATTATAATAAAACTTCTGGAAAACAGACGTTTTCATTCGTATAAATTATGGTAATACTCCATTGTACTACGTCTTCCTAGATCTTAGTATCGTGTATTCTAATAGTGTATGACTTTGATAGCTTAGAACATATAAAGTCAACCACGCTTGCTTGTATAGGGTGTTTTTTTAGAGGTATACAATAGGTACTTATTAAAAATGAAAAAAAAGCAACACATTAAAATAATGTTAATGTCTATGATATTGGCTTTATTTAATAGATAATTTTATGCCACTATTGTTTAAACTAGATTTCGGGCATATGAGCGCCACGGCTAGCTCGAATGAAGCGCAATCGTGAAGTCCAATTTTCGACAATTGTCTACTTTGTGAATGCGTGTTATCCACTAGAGTGCGAAAACGATCCATGGTCTTCCGAATAATTTGCTCGGATGGACGATTGTGTCGACCGTAAAATGGACGTAGTGCATGATAAGACCGAACCGTGATTTTCAAAATAAATTTGCACGATTTGCAAGCGCTGTTCTGACGTCAGTGAAATGGCAAAACGTACTGACTACAAATCAACTGTCAACTGTCAAATTGACAGTCTGTAGAAACAATGTTGCCAGTTTAAAAACCAAACCTCTAAAAAAAAACATCCTATATAATATAAATGTTAGTAAGATAATGGACTTTGCTCATTGCAAATTATATTTTGTGAGAAAATCTCGGCTCTATGGATGTGGTAATAACAACAATTGTTTATGGGATCAAAGAGTGCATTCGATTTTCTATGGCGTCGCAGTTCTGTTATAAATTGTACACTCCGTTGGCTTCTACGTCATATCACGTGTTGAAGTTTTTTGGTATCTATTTTCTCCACGTGGTCGCCCTCATCATCATCATCTCTTTTTCATGTCCCATCTTACACTAGCTTCCGTGTTATAGATAAAAGAAGGATGAAATTAGGATAAATGCCGTAGAAAATAGATCACTGAGAAAAATGTGCGGTAAAACGATTTATGATAGAATACCGAACGACGAAATATAGCAGATGATTGCGTCATAAGCAAAATTGAAACAGGATCCCTGATATGGTTTGAACACATGAAACAAATGGACGAGAGAAGAATGGTTAAAATGTTATATACAAGCAGTGTGAGTGTAAAGAAGCCGCGGAAGACCAAAGAAAGCATGGCATGACCAAACTTATCAAATACTAAAAAATCGACGAGCGTGCATGTTACGATGAATGAATGTAGAGGAATATAGAGAGGTATGTCAGGACAGAGCAGTATGGCGGTGGTCATCCTCTTTGTTAACCTTTCCAGGGAAACAAAGTGATGGTTGGTTAGTTAGTTAGTTATAGATTTCAATAAGTCAGTGTTTTTCGATGATCTACAGGAATTTTTTTTTAAATAAATTTTATAATATCAAATCAAATCACTTTATTTTATCAAAAGACATTACAAAATTAAGGTTTAAGGCATCTATTGAGAACAGGTAAAATAATATATTGTATACAGTATACTACCAGAAACACATGAGAGTTGGTTCGACATTAGGAAGACAAGATACTCTTCAAAATCAAGAGTATTTGCTTTCTGAACGTACTTTCACTAATATGAAAGACGTCGATCTCCGAGAAGACTGCGTTCAGCAGATGAATTGCTCTTCCCAACGGTGTCTTCAGAGGCAGGTTGGTTTTGGCGGCCGGTAGGTAAAACAATCTGTGTTGTCGCTGTCTGAGATATCTATCAGGGACAAAAAGCCGAACATCCTTCGGCATGGCCGAGTTCTCGAAATATCCCGTGAATAATCTAAATAAATGGATTATGAGATGCTTCTCTTCGAAGCTGCAGAGAGTTGGTCCCAAGCATTCCCAAACGAAAATATAGGTTCTAGTAGATAGTGATTGGACCTGAATACCCGATATATGCGTGAACCTACCGAGGAGAAATTTCTTCAAATGGTGTATCTAATGTAAATACTGTGTTTGACGTCACAAAGTTGACGGTATTGTCAGTGTATTTTTCTGCTTACGTTTGTTTCCAAATTTCTATGGAATTAGTATATGATGTACGCGTCTCGAGTTCATGATCGTTTTTAATGATTTCCATACTGTATTAATTATGTTATTATTTATCTTGCGGTGAGTGACGCCAGAGAGTAAATTTTTCACACGTGATGGATTTCTCGAATTTTCTGCGAAATATTTATTTGTTAGGTGTGAGCATCCTATGACAATGCAAGCAAGAGTTTGAACCCTCACGTTTTCTTCTTCTTCTTCTTCAGCCCGTATTGACCGTCCACTCCTGGACGTAGGCCTCCTCTCGCATTTTCCATTCTCTTCTATTCTGAGCGATCCGCATCCAGGCACTTTCCGCACTTCTCCGGATATCGTCGCGCCAACGCAACTGTGGGCGCCCAACTCCGCGCTTTGCCGTCCTTGGCCACCAGCACAGCAGTCGCCTTGTCCACTTTTTTTCTGGATCGCGAGCGACATGTCCCGCCCATCGCCACTTGAGGGTTGCGGCCATCTTGACAACATCGGAAACCTTTGTCCTGACTCTTATGTCCTCATTTCTGAGTCTGTCCCGTAAACTGATACCCAACATGGCTCTCTCCATTGCTCTCTGAGTGACTCTTAGCTTGTTGGCACTTTTTGTGACATTGTGACTGTCTCAATACCATAAGTGAACACTGGCAGGACACAGGCATTGAACACTCTCCTTTTCAGGTTGATGGGTATTTTCGGATTTTTCAAAATGTGACCAAGATTTTTGAATGCTGCCCAGCTTAGTCCGACTCTCCTATTCAGGTCTGTTGTCTGTTTATCTCGCCCAAGCTGTATTTTGTGACCCAAATAAATGTATTCACTGACAGATTCAATGCTGGCATTGTCCAATACGATTTGTGCTGGTTGTGACGTCATCAACTTGGTTTTAGTGAGGTTCATTTTTAGGCCAACTTTTTTAGATGCTTCGTTCAACTCCTTTAGCATTTCCGTCAGTTGTGTAGGGTCGTTACTGATGACAATAATATCGTCTGCGAAACGTAGGTGATTAAGGTGAGTGCCATCTATGATTATGCCTTTGGAGTCCCATGGTAGATGTTTTAAGGCATATTCCAACGCCAAAGTAAATAGTTTCGGAGAAATTGGATCTCCTTGTCTCACGTTTTGGGTCTTCATAAATATAATATTTCTGATTTAATCTCGGATGTTTTATGAGACGGTATGCAGAGCCAACTTATATTTGGGGATGCTGGTAGGGAGAGCGAATAGATTGTTGAATTAGTTTACCTCGTCTTCTTCTCCTTCTTTTTGTCCAGTCACACCTCCGTAGTGCATAGGGCCTCAAGGAACCTTCTCCACCCGACTCTATCGCATGCCTGATGCCTAACATCATCCCAAGCGAGGCCTGCTGCCTTAACCTCGTCCTAAAGGGCTCTTCTCCAGGTTGCTCTAGGTCTGCCTCGCTTCCTCTTTTGCCCCATAGGGGATCGGTCTAGTGCGCCCTGAGCGATGCAGGCTGGGTTCCGTCTCAGAGTGTGGCCGATCCACAGTCATTTGCGCCTAGCGACTTGTTCTCTTATTGGCTTTTAGCCTGCCATGGTCCAGAGAACAGCATTTGACACTGTTTTTGAATATTTTTTGAATATTGAGCGAAGGCACCTATTTATAAACACCTGGAGTTTTCCAATAACTTCCGCGGTAGATTTCTCCCCAAGTCTCACATCCGTACAATAGTACGCTTTTAACGCTACTGCTGAATATTTGGAGCTTAAGCTTTCTCGAAATGATACCGGAATGGACATTTTTTAATATTACTCATTTACTTACTTAAACAGCCCTTGTCGTCCACTGTTGGACACAGGCCTTCCCCGAACTTCTCCGCGTATTCTTGTCTTGTGCCTTTCACATCCAATCGCCAGCAATTCTTCGAATGTCATCGAACCATCGTGTGGGGGGGTCTCTCTCTGTTTTTTTTTTATCTTCGCGGGGTCTTCACTCCACCACCCTTCAGGTCCATCTATCGTCTACCAATCTGGTGACATGTCCCGCAAATGACCATTTAAGCTTAGCTACCCTTTTGACGACATCTGTTACTCCCGACCTTCTACGTATTCCAGTATTTATTATCCAGTCATACATGTAGCATGGCTCTTGCCATATGCCGCCCACCCAAGACTGATTATACCAGATTATCTCTGGAAAGTGAGATGTTGTGGCCGAGATACTTTTTATCTTAGTTTGGAGATATTTGGACATATTTATTAATATATCGTTACTAACAAGAATACCACCCAATTGATTCCGTCATGATTGGAATAATAATAATAATAAATTGGATGATTCATACAGCTCCATTTTTAGGAATTCTCACTGGAACGTTTATTTGAAGATATATTGAAATAATTCATATTTTAAAGTGTTTTTTCTCGGAAGTTTCGAAGGTTTTGAAGGTTTAACACCTTCATCGTCGGTAGAACGATATAAACGATCATTAAAGACCTTCTTGACCGAGTCGTAAGTGATTTGAACGCCACACCAAAGGTCCCCGGGTTCTATTCCCGGTGATTGTCACACTGTCTTCGGTTTGGTGAAGAATTCACGAGACAATAAAATGGCGATAGATTAGTTTCCTATCACATGTCACGAGAATCACTATGATAGCTATATCGCTTACATCGATTTGGCTCGCGCTGTAATGATGCAAAGAGCGATTCAACAAAATAATAATAATAAACAGATCGATATCGTTCTCTCGGTGATGAAAGTGTAAAACCTTCGAAACATGTCGAGAAAAATTGACAGTGTTTCAATTGATGCAAAAATTACCTTTAATTAGTTTTTTTCGTTTCCCTTAAATAAGATGAAATGTTGTTAATGGTATTAAAGTGGTTAAGGTGGTGGTGGCAGGGACGATGAGAGAACTCCGTGTCCTAGACGATCATCGTCATCCACATTGACGTAGTTGTTTAAGTCTTGTTAAATTGATATCGGGTGTAAACTATGTTTGGTGAAATTACATTGGCGCGTAATGTAATGTCAACACGTAATTTGCGGTGGGCCTACTCGCATGTTGACGCTATCAGTTATAAGGCCTGATGCAAGCACCCGCCTAGATTCTTTCTTGGCGATTTCACGGTGCTGCTATTGCGCCACAATGGACACTCGGTATTATCCTTGGGAGCTGAAGAGTAAACGGCGCTCCGCTAGCAAACCTGTTTGCCAAACAGAGCCACATTTTAATCAATATAAAATACGCGCACAGTATTTGTGGAATATTTATCCATTTGCATATGTTCATATTACGTCTCCACAAGTTCGAGGGAGCAAGGCTGTCATATGACGACCTTCGCAAGCCCTTTTGATTTGTTAACATCTTCGTGTATTATGGAACTACTCAACAAATATATAGAAATTATCGTAACCTTGTTACTTAACAACACTAACTTTATATTATGATATATTCATTCCACTCGTTTCCGCAAACTTCGCGCGTTAGATAATAAATGAATGTTAAAATAAAAGATGTTTTTTTTACATCCATGAAGTTAGTTATCATTAATAATTATTAAACAACACGATGTGACGGCGAACTTGGAAGAAAAACTTTACCACCTTGTAAGGGAACATAATAATAATTGTATGTTATTTTTTGTTTCGGCATTCACTTGGTGGTAGGACATGATTAAATTGTAAATAAAACATTTGTTTTTTACCACTTGATTATATTTTACACGACTAGTTTCGGAAGCTACAGATGCTTCCATCTACAGGTTTCAATATAAACTGTAGATGGAAGCATCTGTAGCTTCCGAAACTAGTCGTGTAAAATATAATACTGAAGTGGTAAAAAACAAGTGTTTTATTTACAATTTAATCATTGTAATTCGCGAATGCCCTGTTTCTCAGAGAATCTGGCTTCGGATCGTACGCTTGGAAGAATTTTTAGATTTTCCGTAATTCTGCGCCTAGTGAGGAAGCTCTTTAAAGGTTTTAGGAAACACTGAACTGTTACTTTCATAAACGGATTGGTCTCCGGAGACAGCGGAGTGTCTGACGGCGACTCCAAGTTCAGCCGACGCTGAATGGCCAAACTCTCGGAATTATCGGAAGACTTCGGATGATCGGGCGATCTTTCATCGAGGTCCGATGAAACAGGGCGGTATTCTGGAGATCCGACATATGCTGTTACGCTCTCGAAAGCTTTCAGACGCTCGGGGATCTTAGAAAGTCGTTTCCTGGTGCCTTCTACGCGTGACGAAATCGAAGTTCCCGGAAGGGCTCGGCTCCGGGCCGTATCCAGGGCTCCTTGCGTAGTTCTGGAACTTGGTGGAGCCGGTCCAGGACAGGAGGTCGGGAGAGAGGACGCTGGGCTCGGCGCGAGCCTGTTGGTGTCGGCACTCCGGGAGACTGTTGGTGTCATTCTCTGCGGGCGTGTCGGGAGAGAAGGCCCAGCAAGTCGCTGGAAATCCACTTGGCTGCCCTACAACCTCGATATCTTTTGTAGCAAAATGAACCAAAAAAATAATTGTAATTATTGATAATCTTAATGCATATCTTCTCAGTCTTTTTCCTCATGATTGAGGGCCATATCCATCGTGTAAACCACTGACCATGGCACGCCATGCGCTCCTGTCACCCGTCAGTCTCCAGGCTGCAGCTAATGAGAGACCAGTCAACTCATTGATTTGATCGGACCAGCGGTTCGTGGACGTCCTTGTGGTCGCCTTCCCTCCACATTGCCCATGACGAAGAAGCTTTTCAAGGTTGTCCTAATCTATCCGGGTTGTGTGTCCAAAATCGGTTCGTCGCCAGCACCACATCTCGAAATCTTTAATTTTGGACTTCTCTGATGTTCGCATAGTTCAAGACTCCCAAACATAAACGAATATGGAGAAAACAAGGGTTAAACCAGCCTCATCTTGGTCTTGTTTGAGATATTTTTGTCTTGCTGTATCTTGGTTAGCTTTATCATGGCAGTTTTAATGTAATTTATGGATTTTTAAAAACCAGAGCATTCCTAGTTCTACTATAATGAGTTTATTAATTTGAAACTGTTTTGATAGTAGTATACCTTAATTATCGGGAAAACTTTAAGAATTGTTATATCGATATTTTAATGAATTAAAACAATTTTTATTAAATTTACGGCGTTAACACTGTGGAAAAACACAGTTTTTTTACACCATTGGAGTTTATTTTTCACGGCATTTTTAAAAAGTTTTACACGTTCGAAACTTTCGAGAAAAATAAACTTTAAAATGGAAAACACAGTGTTTTAATTATTATATAAATCGTTATTATAGAATTCCACTTTGCAAACACCTTTAGTTTATCAAACATGTTATATTGTTTATTTGTTACTTCTACCGTTTTGATTTTTCAGATTTTATTAAATTAAATTAATTTGATGTTTTAAAAATGATTTTAATATTGATCACCTTTAAACGCTTTATTATATGATATTCATAATCGATACAATTGGATATAATTAAAATTATGAAATCTGATCGGTGAACTCGTTGACCTCTGGCTATTACAAAGGAGAAGTTGTGAAAACATTCAATCAATCTTGAAATACATGTCTGAGGTTCTTAACCTTCCTTAATTTCCATAGAAGTTTATTCTTTTATATAAAACAGGTTATTCCATCTTAAATAATCGCCTTCAAGTTCCTAACCAGAATATCGTCGGCTTTAACTGCGAAACTCCACCTTTTATCGAAAATATTAAAACTTAAACATATTGGACTTGGACTTGGATCTTCTGGCTTACAGAGGTTCAGCTCATGTGGCTATTCCTCTTACGTCTGATGGGAACATTGTTGGAAGGTGATTTGGTGGGTTGTTAGTTTATTCGGGGCATGATTTGTGTGGCCCGGAGTGTTCCTCTGAAGGAGAATCGATTTTGGGCGCTTGTGGCGGCTGGAAGTGTTTGGGTCGTAATTAGAGAGGTCTTTTATTGTGGGGTTGGGATGTGAAGGGAGTCCTTTGTAAAAACGTTCGGCAAGTTTCAGAATGAATTCATCTATCATCGGGATTCCCGATTCTAGGTGCAGTTGTGTAATCCTGGTCCATGAAGGCGCACCAAGCGATAAACGGATAGCCTTATTTTGCAGGATTTGGAGTTTTTGTATGTGACTCGAAGCTGCATAGCCCCAGATTGGGGCTGCACAAGTGAAGATCGGCCTTATAACCGTTTTGTATATCAGGAGTTTATTGTCGATGCTTAGTTTACTGTTTCTAGCTAACATTGGGTAGAGGGCTGAGATTGCTTTTAACGCGGCTTTGACTTTATTTGTAATGTGTGGCCTCCATGTCAGCTTAGAATCCAAGGTAACCCCAAGGTATTTGATTGTTTTGGTCCAAGGAACGTCTTGGCCGAACATTTTTATGTTGGGAATGTTTGGAGGAATGTGTCTTTTACTGAAAAGGGTCGCTGCGCTTTTACTCGGATTGATGGTAATGCGCCAGTTTCTGCACCACACCTCTAGCACATCGGCCTGTTTTTGCACCCTGCGGGTCGCGAGAAGCGGCCTTTTAGCACTGGAGATGATGCCCGTATCGTCAGCGAATTGGGCAATATGGGTGTTCTGATCTCGGGGAAGAGGGATATCACTGCAGTAGATGTTGAACAGAGTAGGAGCCATTACTGAACCTTGGGGAACTCCTGCTCTGATAGGGCGTACAAGGGATTTGGCCTTGTTGATTTTGACCCTGAAAAGGCGATCGGACAGAGACCTGGCTATGAGTTGAATCATAGGCAGTGGGATGTTTGCTTTTCCCATTTTGTATAACAGGCCGGTGTGCCAGACGCGGTCGAATGCTTTACTGACATCTAGGGAAAAGAAAGTGGTGAATTTGCGCGTGCCTTAAACATATTGAGGGCGTGTAATGTATTAATTAAGTGTGCGGTAATAAGTAGATTTAATTTTAATTAAATTCCAAAATAAGTATGCAAATAGGTAATATTTCCCAGGGGACAGCGTATGGTTTAGTAATGTTGTGTAATTAATGTTGTACAAATTCCACACAGTATCCCAAAGGCTAAATATGGCTATATCAGTCAACAAAACAAAAAGTCTCACTATATCTAGGCAACCTGCAAGATGTAAACTGACTGTTGATGATATACCTGTGGAGCAGGTGATGAGTTTCAGGTATTTGGGAGTGGAGATCTGCAGCCAAAGTGACCTTTATACCGAAGTACGTGAACAAGTCAGTAAAGCCTCTGCCGTGTCAGGATGCCTGAAGAATCTGGTCTGGAAAAACAAGCACATGCGTATCGACAGCAAGATCAGAATCTACAAAACATGCGTGCGACCCATCATGACGTACGCTGTAGAGACGCGGGCTGACACTGTGCGAACCAAGGGACTACTTAGAACATCGGAGATGAAGGTCCTAAGATCAATTACTGGAAAAACCCTCCGAGATCGTGTCCGCAACGCAGACATAAGGAAAACCTGCGAAATAGAGGATATCGTTCAGTGGAGTAGATCCAGAAGAAGATACTGGAGGGACCATGTAGCCCAAATGGATGGTGACAGACTCGCATATACAGCCGCCTATGAAATCCCTTCCGGACACCGCCCACCTGGAAGACCGCCTAAGAGATGGAGGGACAGCTGGATCTCATCATCCGACGAGATATGATTTCTGTGTCACAGATCGTCAGATCTATTAAAAGAAGAAGAAGAAGAAGAAGAAGAAGTGTAATTAATACGAATGAAAACGTTTTCTAGAAGTTTTATTATATTATAACTAGTCGCAATCCATGAAATATTCACGGAAGTAACGATTTTCTACCCCTTATAAATTTAAATTTATAGCCATTTTATTGACACATGAATTTTACGCAAAAACAATGACAGTGTGAAAATCACACTGCCATCGCCAGGAATCGAACCCGGGATCTTCGGTATGGCAGAGCTTCTCTCACCACCCTGTCACGAAGGTCGTCTTGTGCCTTTTGCTTCCAATTACCGGAAAACTTTAAAATTATGACATTTTTAAAATAGCGGAAGAAAATATTTTATTCATTAAACGATTGAAAACGTCTGTTTTCTATATGTATTATTATATTTTATGGGAATGGCATGTTTTGTCTTGCTAAGGCATTATATCAAATGTCATTTGATAATCCCCTAGAAAAGCAAAACATTTCATTCCCATAAAATTTAATAAAACTGCTATAAAACAGACATTTTCATTCGAATTAATAATTGATAATATAGAGTTTGACTTCTTTGTTCAAGAAAAAGTAAATAATATTTTGTTAATTTTTTTATGAATTAAAGCACTGTTTTTTCCACTTTTAAGTTTATATTATACTCTCGACATGTTTCGAAGGCACCTTCACAATCGGGAGAACGATATAAACTAAGAATTTTACTACATAAACAGCTTATGTAGTTGATGATGAATGTGTAAGCCTTCGAAACATGTCGAGGAAAATAAATTCAAAAGTGGAAAAAACAGTGTTTTAATCCATAAAAAATGCGTTATTATGGAATTCCAAAGTGTTAACGCCTTAAGTTTATCTAAAAAATATAAAAACAATTTACATCTTCGTCTCTATTGAGATACAATTAATCCTTATAAAAAATAATTTATCCGCAATGGGTAAAATCCAGTATTTGTCTACAAGAATTTGTATACATTCAAAATGTTGTGTAAAATAACTGGTCCAAGTTAATGACATAAAAATTGGGGAGACATCTCCAGGCGTAATCTAGTACTGTATGATTTGCAGAGCCTTTCACAGTGCATTAATACAGATTTTCTGCTTAATGCTTCCCAATTTTAATAGATGACGCTAGTGTAGAGTGAACTTAAAAATGTGAAGATAGGCGCAGCATTCTAGCATATATACAACTTCCAAAAAAAATTGTCAGACGTGGTGGTCGTAAGAAGGGAGGAATGGGAAATGTTGTTAAACATAAAGCGATCGCTCAACCCAACCAATGACAGGTCATAAGCGCCTCGGTCACCATATTCTGTTCCCAGAAAACAATTTACACCTTCGTCTCTATTGAGATACAATTAATCCCTATAAAAAAATAATTTATCCGCAATGGGTAAAATCCAGTATTTGTCTACAAGAATTTGTATACGAGTACATTCAAAATCTTGTAAAAAATATATTTTATTCCTATATTATATATTTCAAGATGGACTTCTCGAGACTTCAGTTAGAACATTGCTCGCCTTTGTGCCGCACATAGTTTGTTTTAAAATACATTAGTCAGCTACGCCACGCCGGTCACGACTAGCATTTCCGTCTTTAGAATTCGGGAAGAAAGGTCTCCGAACTTCCTGGAGTAATGGTCGCAGAACGCGGCGGTCTGAACTCTAACCTGACCGAGGCTGATAATGAAAAATGGGCTCTTCTTAACTGTCCACTCTGATCATTAGCGGTCACACAGATGACATTGAAACGTACATAGATGACAGGCCATGACATTATTTTACTATTAAGAACTCCAAGTAATATTGTACATCACAACTTCCTTCGTTTTACAAATTACCAAATATCGATTTATTCCACTTATATAATCTCAACACTGTCCATGACAAATGGCAATGTGGACATCCCATAATTGAGTTAGAATAATTTATAATGTAAAAGAGATTGTTTGGTCGGTTTTACAGAGATGTTTATTTGTATGAATTTGTTTATTTAGAAATATATCCACAGAAGCAAAGATGGCAGTACACAATGGTGTTCTAGTGCCAACCCTCATGTGTGGAAGTGAAGCTTGGAGCTGGCAAAAGAAGGATGAAAGCAGGATAAACGCCATAGAAATGAGATCACTAAGAAAAATTTGCGGGAAAACGTTGTATGATAGAATACCGAACGATGAAATTAGAAAGAAATGTAAGGCAGATGACTGCATCATGGATAAAATTAATAAAGGATCCCTGAGATGGTTTGGACATATAGAACGAATGGATGAGAGTAGAATGGTTGAAAAGGTGTAAACAAGCAGCGTGAGTGGAAAAAGAAGCCGAGGACGACCGAGGAAAACATGACATGACCAAATTAATCAATTACTAAAAGGCGGTCACATTCGAAGTCGGAATAATCGACGTGCGTGCATGGTACAATGTATGAATGTAGAGGGAGCCCGAGAGGTATGCCAGGACAGAGCATTGTGGCGATCCATCATCTCTGCCTACCCCTCCCGTGAAATGGCGTGATGGTTAGTTAGTTAGTTTTGTTTATTTAAGTATGTTTACAAAGGATGGGAGGGTGGAGAAGGATATTGAAAGAAGGGTTGGGGCAGGCAACAGAGTAAATGGTGCACTTAAAGTTGTCATCGCAAACAAAAAACAAACCAAAAAAGCTAAGATGGCCGTGCATAATGGTGTTCTTGTGCCGACCCTTATGTATGGAAGCGAAGCATGGAACTGGCAAAAGAAGGATGAAAGTAGAATAAATGCAGTAGAAATAAGATCTCTAAGACGAATGTGTGCCAAATCTGTGTATGATAGAGTGTCAAATGCAAGTATAAGAAGTGAATGTGGTGTGAATGAAAGTGTTATGAACAAAATAATGAAAGGGTCATTAAGATGGTTTGGACACATGGAAATAATGAGTGAAGACAAAATGGTAAAGAAGGTATATGTAAACAGCATGAATGGAGCTAGAGAAAGAGGAAGGTCAAGGAAAACGTGGCACGATCAAATCAATCAAGTATTAAATGTTGGTCGCGTGAGGAGTCGGAGAAATTGACGTGCGTGCATGACAAGATGTATGAATGTAGAGGAATCGAGAGAAGTATGTCAGGACAGAACAGTGTGGCGTTCCATTCTTTCTGCCTACCCCTCCGGGAAGACGGCGTGATGGTTAGTTATTTTTTTTTAGTTTTATGAAAATAAAAATGTGAAAAAACTTTTTTATTTTATATGGATTAATTGTATCTCAATAGAGACGAAGATGTAAATTGTTTTCTGGGAACAGAAGGTGACAGGACTTATGACCTGTCATTGGTTGGGTTGAGCGATCGCTTTATGTTTAACAACATTCCCCATTCCGCCCTTCTTACGACCACTACGGCTGACAAATTTTTGGAACTTGTATATATGGTAGGATTCCACGCCTATATTTACATTTTTAAGTTCACTCTACACTAGCGTCATCTATTAAATTTGGAAAGCATTAGGCAGAAAACCTTTATTAATGTGCTGTGATAGTCTCTGCAAATCATACAGTACTAGATTTACTTTTTTTAAATGCATATTTAGTTAAATTCACTAATGTTTGTGTCTTTGACCGGTTTCGACAGCTCGTTGCCATCTTATGGGATGTCATCAGAAGACACCTTCCTACCGTTCTATGTCAAGGGCAAGGGCAATCTCGGACCCAGTCCGGAGTTTGATGTGCGCTATAAAGCTGGACTAATCAGTGGGCCTAGGTCGAAACACTTCAAATAATGTATTTCCTGCGCCATTTCTATTGAAATATTACGAAACTCTGTTAATTAACCTTTGAATCGCATTTATTTCGAGATTTTTACCGAAAAGTATTTCGTCACGTAATTGAATGGTTGAAGTAAAATAAGCACTAAGTACAAAAAAAGTTTGTAATTTCGTTCTATTTGTGATATAGAACTAAACTGCATACGGACTTTTTTGTTGTTTTTGTTAACCCCTTACTGCATGATTTTTTTTTAAATTTGCAAAAAAAATATATGTGTAAACGATGAAAAAAAAAGACACGTATTTTTTTTATTTTTAAAAAAAAATATTTTTTCCTATATAAAATACAAAAAAATATTTCTAGGTCTTCCCCTTTTTATCCCTAGATTTTACACAATATTATCCATAATTTTATATAAAAGTGAACATTTTATTACTTACCTAATGAAAATAATAATAAACCAGTGTAATATAATTATTTATAGCGTTTTACAAACAAAACAAAAACACTTTTGAATATCACGTTTGTACAGAAAATCATAAACCGACAGTTGGAAATAGTCGAACGCACATCTAGTACAACCAGAGACATCTAGCAAGATGTTTGACAACTAGTAACGCGGATCATAGATAAAACTTTAGTATTATTGCTAGAAGCAAGACATATTTTATTATTTTGTTGTTTTTTATGGCGAAAGATTATTTTTGATCATATATGAGCCAGTATGCGGTTAAGGGTTAATTACTGCCTATTTTACTTTAAGCATTAAATTGTCGAATGTAATGTTATCATTTAATTAATATTTTTTACCGGTTTCGCAAGATAATCGAGTGGTAAGTGCATTCACTGCCACCCCGAAGGTTCCGGGTTCGATTCCCGGCGAGGGCAATGTGATTGTCACACTGTCATTGGTCTGGTGTAGAATTCACGTGACAATAAAATGGCGATAGATTAGCTACCTATCACATGTCACGAGAATCACTATGATAGCTATATATACCCTTTACATCGATTTGGCTCATGCTGTCATGATGTAAAGAGCGATTCAACAAAATAATAATAATAACATATGCTTTCCTTCTCTACTCCCTATCCCTTTCCCAAGTATTTGGAGACGCCTTTCTTTATAGAACAGCGCCAGGCTTCTCGGTCTTGGGCCATCTCGCTGTCGATCTCCAGAAATTCCATGTCGTTTTGACGGTTGACAGCAAGCTGTGCCGGTGGCTTATTTGATCCTCTCCTTTCCACGTCTAGTTGTATGGCTTTTTGGACGATGTGGTGTTAGTCCTTTCTGCACACATGATCGTTGGCGACCCTCCCTCGCATTATCCATCACATATGCTTTACTATATACGAGTATACGAGTACATATTCAAAGCAAGTGGTCGATGTAATTATTCGATACAATGCGAAATAGAATGTACGAGGTATGTTCAAAAAGTATCGCGAATTTTGAATTTCCGGCGGCTACGTAAATTCGATTTTTGATTTTTTTTGTGGCGTTATGTTGGTACTCATGTCTCTCACTTATGCCGATAAGTTCGGCCCGTTTGAATGTTCAGTTAATTTTTGAGAGCCACTTTGCTTGCACGTGTTTTGGGTCGTCTTCGATTTTTGCCCACTCCAAAAAAATGGATCAAAGAATCTGTATCAAATTTTGAGTGAAAAACAAAATTAAGTCCCTGGACGCATTCCGAATGTTGACTGTGGCATATGGTGAAGCTATCTTGGACCAAAGCAACGTTTATCGGTGGTACAAAATGTTCTCAGAGGACCGAGAAGATGTGAACGAAAAAGAGCCTGCCGGACGCCCGAGCACGTCAACAACAGACGAAAACATTGATGAAGTGAATAACATAGTATTGGCCAATCGTCGAATCACCGCTTGAGAAGTTGCTGAGGACTTAAACATATCGCTTGGCTCGTGCCATTCGATTTTTACCAATGATTTGGGCATGAGATCGGTCGTCGCGAAATTCGTACCAAAATTGCTCAATTTCGCATCTGCTTGTGCGCGAATTTTTGGCCAAAACAACACACCAATAATGCCGCAGCCACCGTAT
Source organism: Lepidostoma basale (assembly GCA_022606425.2). Classification (NCBI taxonomy): domain Eukaryota; kingdom Metazoa; phylum Arthropoda; class Insecta; order Trichoptera; family Lepidostomatidae; genus Lepidostoma; species Lepidostoma basale. Next base: position 21,883 of record JAHDVF020000893.1, on the reverse strand, counting down.
TCCCCAGATCTGACCCCCTGTGACTTTTTCTTGTTCCCGAAACTGAAGAGGCCCATGAAAGGACGACGCTAGGCTACGATTGAGGAGATAAAGACGGCATCGAAGGAGGAGCTGAACAAGATCACAAAAAATGATTTTTTGGGGTGCTTCGAGGATTGAAAAAAACGTTGGCACTAGTGTATAATATCTGGTTGGGATTACTTTGAAGGGGACAAAATAGAAATTCATGAATATATAAATAATTTTTGAAAAAACACAAAATTCGTGATACTTTTTGAACGGACCTCGTATATGTATAAAATAAAATAAAAATTAAGTAATACAACAATTACAAAACTTAATAATTCAAATTGGAATTTTATAACACGATTTCAGTAAAAACTTATAAATATTTTTGGCGGCGGGATTCGAATCCGCAACCGTTTCCATCGGGGCACAAAATATTTTGTAACTTGGACTTGGACTTGGATCTTCTGGCTGACAGAGGTTCAGCTCTAATGGCTCAGTCCCGCATGGACGCAGGACGGACCTAGGATGTGCAAGAGCGAAACAGATGACGACCTTCGTGGCAGAGTGGTAAGAGCTCTGACTTCCATACCGAAGGTCCCGGGTTCGATTCCCGGCGATGGCAGTGTGATTGTCACATTGGTCTGGTGTAGAATTCACGTGATGGGCGGGTGGAGAGGGATATTGAATGAAGGGTTGGGGCAGGCAACAAAGTGAATGGTGCACTTAAAGTTGTCATCGCAAACAAAAACCTATCCAAAAAAGCTAGAATGGCAGTGCACAATGGTGTTCTTCTACCGACCCTTATGTATGGAAGCGAAGCATGGAACTGGCAAAAGAAGGATGAATGTAGAATAAATGCAGTAGAAATGAGATGTCTTAGACGAATGTGTGGATACTCCGTATGATAGAGTGTCGAATGAAAATATAATAAGTGAATGCGGTGCGAATGATGGTGTTATGAACAAAATAATGAAAGGATCATTAAGATGGTTTGGACATATTGAAAGAATGAATGAAGAAAGAATGGTAAAAAATTACATGATAACGATGTAAATGGAACCAGAAATAGAGGAAGACCGAGGAAAACGTGGCACGATCAAATAAATCAAATATTGAATGTCGGCCATGTGAGGAGTCAGAGAAATCGACGCGCGTGCATGACACGATGTATGAATGTTGTAGAAGCGAGAGAAATGTGTCAGGAAAGAAAAGTGTGGCAGTCCATTCAGTCTCTGTTTTCAAAATCATTTAATCCCGAGATTATTCATTAGAAGTTAATTATTAAAGCGACTCAAATTTTAATTGGAAGTTAATTCACAAACCGGTAAGTCCATTGTCGTGTCCATTCCTCCAAAGTCTTCCCAAAATCATTTCGCTTTTTAATCGTCGCTTTGCATAATATTTACGACTGTAAACCTGTATGTCGCTCTACCGAACTTCGGCCGGATTTCGGCTGTCCGAAATGACCATTCATGCTAGCAGGGGACAAGCCCATTAAGACAGTGGCAAGTTTGTGATATTCCATAGAAACATGTAATAATGGAATTTGATGAATCTGTATTACCAAAACAGCAAAAGTTAGTTATTAAAACAAAAGTCGGTCAAAGTATGGTTATAACAAGACTACACAAAGTTGTTATTGATTATTTCTGAAAATTCATAATATTTAAATAACATCTTGAAGACCATCTAAGAGATGGAGGGACAGTTGGACCTCATCATTTCAAGAGACGTAATTCATATGTCACAGAAAGAAAAATAAGAAGAATAATATTATTATTTTGTTGAACAAATACATACATACATAAGCAAAATAGATACAAAGATTGAAAAAAATTTCAATGGGAATATGTTTTGAACCCCGGTAATGGAAATATGATAATTATCTCTTTGTCCTCTTTATCTTTTCACAAATAGTCTATGGCTGCAACTAAAGATATGTACTTCGAATGCCACCTCGTTGAGAAGACGAATTACCTTCAAACAAAAGAATTATTATATCGGGTCGCGTTATTAATCGATATTCTTCTCTTCATTTATATAGCCGACACCGATCACTGCTGAACAAAGACCTCCCTCATACTTCTCCACAGTCTTCTGCATTTAGTCATCATTCAATCCTGCTTATATCATCAGACCATCGTGTGGGAGGTCTCCTTTTACTTTTTCTATCTTCACGATGTCTCCATTCTACACTACCCTCCTTGTCCATTTTTGGTCTCCCAGTTTGGCAACATGTCCCTTCAAATGACCATTTGATCTTTGGTATCCTTTCGATGACATCCGTTACTCCCGACTTTGTTTCTTATTTGGTCTGAGAATTATATATGTAGCATAGCTTTTTCATGTTTCCTTTGTATGATACTTTATGGAATTTCCTTATACTTGATTTGATGAGTGTAAGCGTTTCCGCTCCATACCATCAATCGATATTATTACGTTATTAAACAAGTACGTTGTTAGACCTTGTCGGAGCGTGGGTGACGATAGACAACCGGTGTTCGTACGGCTTCGGTTACTTACTTATTTACTTACTTAAACAGCAGTTGTCAACATAGGTCTCGCTCATACTTTTCCACGTATTCCTGTCTTGTGCCTTTCGCATCCAATCGCCAGCAATTCTTCGAATGTCATCGGACCATCGTGATGGGGTGTCCCTCTGTTTCTTTTATCTTCGCAGGGTCTCCTTTCCACCACCCTTCTGGTCCATCTATCGTCTACCAATCTGGCAACATGCCCCTCTAATGACCATTTAAGTTTAGCTACCTTTTCGACGACATCTGTTACTCCAGACCTTCTACGTATTTCAGCATTTCTTATCCGGTCTGAGAGTCTTACATGTAGCATGGCTCTTTCGTGTTTCCTTTGTGCTACACGGAGTCTCCTTATGGTCGACTTGGTGAGGGATAGCGTTTCTGCTCCATATGTCAGTACTGGAAGTACGCATTGATCATACATTTTGCGTTTCAGACATTAAGGGAACGTTGCTGTCAAAGAACTTATTCAAATTGCCATATGCCGCCCACCCATGACTGATTCTTTTCTGAAGCTCAGCAGTCTGATTATCTCTGGAAAGTAAGATGTTGTGGCAGAGATACTTGTATTCATTGACTTAATATAAAATAATGACAGTCGAATGAAATAGTTGAGCCCGTGGATAGGTGCGAACACGTGTGATGGCTATTCGCATTTAATTTCGTCAAGTTGAACATTGACAGTCGTACTTGCACAAGCGGGCGGGGTCACGGCCGAGACGATGGCTGTGATGGCGGTACACGTTGCGCCACCTGCCTCGCCCTCGGTGGGTCCTCTCGAGAATGTTGAGGTCGCCATTGTTATTGCACACAATTTTTTGTTAATCTTCCACTGTGCCGTTATTACTATACTTTTACTTTCACTCGTGCAGCAGATGTCGTCCACTGCTGGACATAGCCCCCCCCCCCCATACTTCTCCAGACACTCATCTTAATACACCATCAGTGCGAGCGGTGAGAAATTGGAGCAAGTTAGGGTACGGTCACATAGTTCGCTTGTGATCACGCCCTGTGGCGCGGAGCGTATAGTGTGGCCGGTCCCATAGGCTTTTCATTTTGACTCCTACTCTGACACTTCGGTGTGGCCGTACCCATACTCAATTTATTTATAAATCTGGGAAGCATGTTTACGAGATATGAAAAAATGGAGAAAGATATCGAAAGAAGGGTTGGAGCCGGAAACAAAATAAATGGTGCACTCAAGTATCGCAAATATATACGAAGCAAAGATGGCAGTGCACAATGGAGTTCTAGTGCCTACCCTTATGGAAGTGAAGCTTGAAATTGGCAGAAGAAGGATGAAAGTAGGATGAATGCCGTAAAAATGAGGGCACTGAGAAAATGTGCGGAAAAACAATGTATGATAGAATACCAAATGACGAAGTAAAAAAAATATGTAAGGCGGATGAATGCGTCCTAAACAAAATTAAGAAATTAACTGTTTAATTAGAACACTGTTATAGAATAATCACAATTGATAATATTTCTTCTGAAATTGTCGCGAAAGCTGTTTCGCTAACCGATGTTAGCATCATCAGGTGCTACAATCAACTGATATAGGCTATAGAAATAACAGTGTTTTTATTTAAACAGTTCATAAATGTTTATTAATAATAATACAAGTAGATACATTTATTGACTAGGGGTTAGAACGGTTAGTTCCTGATCAAGGGGACATGGGTTCAACCCTGGACACGATCTGATTCCTTTATGGATCCAGTTCCTTCGTCATAATAGGAGATTGTGTAGTAAGTTCGAATACCATCGATTTAAATCCTTGGCGCGAGTCTTAAAATCGTCACTTTATTACAGGCTTTTCTTAGAGGTCATGTCATTATGTTGGTGATGATGCTATCCTAACGACTAACCGAGATAATAATACCCGCGGGCAGGGTAATATAATACTTCTCAACCGTCTCGCTTCGGGTGTGGACATCTTTCACGATAGTGAGGCTCTCTTCTTCTTCTTCTCTGGTTTCAATCCTGGGATTGGTTTGCAGCAATTTCCTCCATTATTCTCTTCCATTTTTCCCTGTCTTGTGCGGCTCTTTTGAGATTTGCATATGATGAGCAGCGTACGTCCACCAACAGGTCCTCCAGGTACTCTCGGCGTGGGCGTCCCCTAGAGTTTGTCCCCTCGATCATACCCTCCATTATGGCATGCAAGAGACCTTCTTGACGTATTACATGGCCGATCCATCTTGCACGCCTTTCGGACAAGGTCCTGAGCAGGTGCCTTCCTCCTTCGATTCCTTGAAGAACTTCCTCATTCGTGATGTGGTCTCTCAGGAAATTCCAAAGAGTCTTCTATAGGACCACATCTCAAAAGCCTCTAGTCTCCGCTTATCCCTTTCGGATAGGCACCATGTCTCACAGCCGTACATCAAGACACTCCATACATAGGTCTTGATGAGGAGTATTCTCAGTTTTAGGTCTATATTATTTGATTCTATTATTTTCGACCTTTTATTAAATGCAAGCCTAGCCTGATGTATACGGCTGTCGACCTCGCTCTTAGACCGACCGTCCCATGTTATTTTGCTCCCGAGGTAGACAAACTCCTTGGTGTTCCTAGTGAGGCTACCCTCATGTATTCAACTGCTTTTTGTTCTTCTTGCGGTTTTTACATTCATTTCATTTTCTTCATTTATTTTAATAAAAATTACAAACAGTACAGACATATAATTCCAGATCGTTTGCAATTACATTATAAAAATTTAAAAGAGAAGCATAAAAAACTTTTCACAAATTTGTTTCGGGACACAGACGCCCTTCATCAGTGTTGAAATTTTAACCTGTGTCTGCGTACTGAAACATGTTTGTGAAAAGTGCAAAGAGTGTTGTAAAAAACAATGTTTCAAAAAAATATTCAAATGCACAATACAGAGTTGTAGATAAATACTGTTTTCATTAAAACGTATGTAATATTATATATTTTTGTTGAATATTTTTCCTCGTATTCTCTGTCTTCTGAATACGCCACCTTGAGAGATAATAATTGATGAATGGCAGATGACAAATGGCGCTATAGGCAGGAGTCCCGTCCCGGCTATTATACGGCGAGTGGTTCTGTATGGACCATTGTTAGTCTCTGTAACTTTGTACTCGCTAGTATCGAGAGAGCGCACGATGTGTGGGGAGGGTCCTCCGGTTAATACAAGTGGGATGAACTTTAACTCGGACCGAAGAAAAAATTGTATTCATGCATGTTTTTGCGTAGACGCTCTGTGTGTACTCGCCAGTATTGTACTGTTTGTTTGTCCGGTGCAAAACAAACACTCTCGTGTCAGAGAAGTATTTGTATGTTTTTCAAGTAAATACAGCAATAAAGGAATACTCTTATAATTATTATTCGACATTTCCATCCTTGTGACTGACGTGTAGCTAGTACACATTGATTCTATTAGACCACAGAGCTTGACTGAGTCAGCTCAATAGACTTGAAATCGAGAGAAGTATGCTGGGAAATAACTTTATAGCGGTCTATTATGGGGAGAAGGCGTGGTGTTTAGTTTATTCATTCATTCATTTCTCGGCGCTACATCCCGGTGTGGGACTTGGTCTCCTCCACAACGGTCCTCCACTGACTTCTGTCTCTGGTCATCTCTCTCCATTCCCCAGCTACTTCCATTTTCTCACAATCTTGTTCCACGCAATCCGCCCATCTTTTCCTCGATCTGCCTCTTGGTCTCTTTTCGCGAGGCACCCATCTGTATATAATTTGTGGTGTTCTACCCTCTGGCATTCTTTCCACATTGCCAGCCCACCGTAGGCGTTGAGACTTACAGAATCTCACTACTGTTTCCTGGTTAATTAGTTCTTCAAGTTCAAAATTGTTTAAATAAAAACACTGTTATTTCTATAGTACTGCTGTACGGATATGAGACTTGGAAATCTACCGCGGACGTTATTGGAAAACTCCATGTGTTTATAAATATGTGCCTTCTATTGGCCCCAAACAGTGTCAAATGTCGTTCTCTGAACCATGGCAGGCGAAAAGCCAATCAGAGAACAAATCGCTAGACGCAAATGGCTGTGGATCGGTCACACTCTGAGACGGAACCCAGCCTGCATCGCTCAGAGCGCACTAGACTGGTCTCCTATGGGGGGAAAGAGGAAGCGAGGCAGACCTAGAGCCACCTGGAGAAGAGCCCAGCAGGACGAGGTCAAAGGCCTCACTTGGGATGATGTTAGGCATTAGCCATGCAATAGAGTCGGGTGGAGAAGGTTCCTCGAGTCCCTATGCACCACGGAGGTGTGACAGGACAAGAAGAATAAATACTGAGTTGAGATTTTCGGTATTTTCCGCTGTACATTGTTTTTATTATTATTATTTTGTATACAAAAAGTCGTTTGAACCCAATTACTGCATACGTTTTTAAACCAATATATTGATTCTCTTGACATGCAATAGGTAGCTTATCTGTCGCTATTTTATTGTTGCGTGAATTCTACATCAGATCAAAGACAGTGTGACAATCACACTGCCATCGCCGGAAATCGCACACGGGACCTTCGGTGTGGCAGTCATACCTCTTGCCACTCCGCCACGAAGGTCGTCCTGTTGATAACATTGTATTATTGGATAATAAAATATATAAAAACTTCTATAAAACTGAAATATTCATAACATAAAAATAACACTCCCAATTAGTTTTGTACCGGTTTAGACAACTGCCTCTTAGATAGTTACCGATTGTCGTGATTGGCAATAATTATATAACTACCAAATGCCACTTATAACATTTAGGCAGGTATCATCTGAGAAATATATAGAGGAAGACCGAGGAAAACGTGGCACGATCAAATAAATCAAATATTGAATGTCGGTTATGTGAGGAGTCAGAGAAATTGACGCGCGTGCATGACACGATGTATGAATGTTGAGGAAGCGAGAGAAATATGTCAGGAAAGAAAAGTGTGGCAGTCCATTCTTTCTGCCTACCCCTTCGGGGAGACGGCGTGATGGTTAGTTAGTTAGTTAGTTAGTTCATCTGAGCAGGTTCTTACGGGTAACCAGCACCCTCGAGATTTTTTATACTGAATATATAATCAATTGTAAAACCGCGAAAAATATTTTTTATCAAAAAAGTTATAACAATTTATTGTTTGATTACTCACCGTTTGCTATTTTTCTTCATGTTTCATTCATTGTGTAAATGTTTTTGTATTCCAGGAATGCATTTACATAAATTTATTAACATTGGATTCTTTATTGACCGCCAGTCGCTAAGTCTAGTATAGTCTGTGTCTGTTTGTATTTTGCACCCAATAGAAGACCCAATATTTGCACCGTGATTATGTACAAATCCAACGCTCCTCTCCGGAGTAGGTACTGTTTAATATCACTAGGCGCATCACCTCATCTGACGCTATCGACATTAAAATCTATTTTATAAAAAATGTGTACATAGTTTCGTGTTGCATAAATTAACACATAATGTCTTTTCGTATTTTTTTTTACTAAAACTGTATTAATCATCTAATTAAATATTTTCTTACGTATTTGCTTAAATGATATTAATTTCAATATTGTTCTAGGAGTTTTATTATTATTTTGTTGAAAAAACTCCTTACATCATTACAGCGCGAGCCAAATCGATGTAAAGGGTTAAAAAAAAGAATATCAAAGGAAATATACATAGAACCTTATGAATAGGAAAAGCCAGTTATTTGCATCCAAAGAGGTCTATCTCTTTTGCAACCTCATTTAAAAGACGAATCGCTCAATACAGGAGAACTTCGAAGGGCCTCTGTGCGGTAATTTGGGGCATAAAATAATATATGCCCCCTTGCTCTACTATAACTATGGAGAACGTGTAGATTTAGCTCTCTCAGTATTCCTGGATTGTAAATACCTCCGGATAATAGTTTAAAAAAATGCTTTCCTAGAAAGATCATTCGACAAGTTTCAAGAGTGTTGAAATCCAACATTCCTGAGAGAAATAGTGAGGGGTAAAAAAAGGATAATAGTTATACTCCCTGAGGTATAAATATTTTAAAAATCGTTTCTGGATTCTTTCTAGTTCCAAGATGACTGATCTTTCTCTGGGATCTCAAATGATAGAGCAGTACTCCAAGTTACTACGAACCAGTCGACGAATCGCCGTTGTGTTGGAAAAAGATCTTGGAAAAAGACAAAAGCATAAATGTTCCAAAATAAATCATTATAACATCTGTCAAAACTGACCATATTTATAAACAATTTTATACAATTTAAAATATTTATATAATATCACTGATGAAGGGCTGGTTAGTCCGAAACATGTTTGATATTTAATTTTTTATTATTAATAAATGTAAGTGTTGTATACAAAGTATATATAAAAAAAAACATTAAATATTTACAACACAAATTTATGGTGAGCATAGAAGAAACAACATATTATCTTGTAAAATATGTAATATTGGCATGTCGCCATTTAGAATATCCAAATTGCATTTGATGTAATTGCATAGAATTTCTCGGTTGGTAGCAGTATGTTTTTTTGGATCTCGTCTTTCTAGATGGACGTTTCGGAGATCGTTGCATTCTGCATCTTCGGGGTAGTTATCTCTATATAAGTCTGTCTATAACAAAACCATCATGAAGATGGATACTGAAATGATCTCCGAAACGTATGTCCAGAAAAACGAGTTACACGGTTCTTCCCAAGATCCCAAAAAAACACAACGCATGTTACGTATTAAAATAAATAAATAACACCAAAATTAAAAAAAAAAAATACGAAATAAATATTCCAACCGACCAACGAATCTGGACTATTTAATCTCACACGTCTTTCGAATAACCACGTAAACTTAATTAATTATATTTTCATCTTTTTATACTAATCTTTTTTTTTAATCATCAAGACAATCATACCGTTTGTCAAATTTACATTAAAACTATAATTAACTATGTAATTATTCAAAACATTAAATTTAAATAATTGTTCATGTTTTTAAGTGGTTGACTACTACTTAATAAAATAACGTGAAAAAAATACTTTGTTCTTGGGTGTTGTCAATTTTATGATTATTAATGAAGTCTTGTTGTTTTTGAATATTGGAATTTACAAAAAGTTGTTATTTAAATATTTTAAGATTATTAATCACTGTGTAGACTTCAAACTTAAGAATAATGTATAATGTGTGACCTAAAAATATACTTTTTAAACAGTCTTACATAATTCCTGTTGCCATACGATTCTTGAATAGTTTAAGCCTTCTTGAAGATTTTATTCCAAGCTTTTTGATCCTGCGCCTTTTGCTCCCAGCAGTTTGCTAAGCTCAACCTAGCCAGATCAGCCAGAACATTATCTATTAGACGCTGTCTAGGCCCGTCAGTCTTGACGTGTACAGGATCTTGATTACTCTCGGCATACGTGCCCAATCCACGCAAGGCAACTGGCTCTAACAGAGCTCGTTATAAGGGGCTGCTGGGTCATCTTATGGATCTCTTGGTTGTTCCTATGCCTCCAAGTTCCCGGTATAACACCAGGTCTGGGTCCCGGGATCTTTCTTAGGATCCTATTCTCAAACCAGTAAATTATTCTCTTCTACTTCTCGTATATTCCTCATCACTTTGTGTTATGGATTCACATTTGAATAACTTTTGAAAAACATGATATTTTTACAACAATTTTTTGCTAACTTGTTAGTTACTAACCATCACGCCGTCTCCCCGAAAGGGTAGGCAGAAAGAATGGACTGTCACACTTAAACCGATGCGGCATTCCATCCTCCTCTTTTCGCCCCGCGCGAGACGCGGCGTGATGGGTTGCGAACCTCATCGTCATCAATAGGCATCTCCCTATTGCACTTTTCAAAAACATGTTTCGAGACACGAAGCCCTTCCTCAGTGTTGAAATTGTAACCGAAAATAAGTACTTCTGTTTTCAACAAGTTATTTAAAAGTAGATCCTTTGTTGTTCTTTAATAGTCATTGTCCACGACTCAGAACCTGATGATGGTGTTATATCTTCGTTTTCACATGACTACGGGTCGTGATCTTTGGAACTCCACGTGGCTAAAACAAAACGCCTCCAATCTCCCCTGTTCTCCGCAGTCCACACCGCCGAGTAGAGGTTTCCTCCGGTCATCTCCTTAATCTGGTCACACCACCGCGCACCGTACAGGAGATCTGCCTACTATTATTTATATTTTATCGTCATTACCGAATTCGAAACGTCATGTTTTCTAAACATTAAAGAGGTCCTTGTTAAAATATATTATACTAATGTTGGTTTTGCCTACTTCTGTTTGGGTAGTCGGTAATAATGTTTCGTTATAAAGTTGTCGTCAACTTGCGAATGTCATGGCACCGTGTTTTGCTAATATTTGCCGTCAATCTGTCGCGAGCATAATTATGACTTATTATCTGTTGGCCTTCACGGCCGCCATTGACATTTCCATCTTCTCTAATATGTCACATTGTATACGGCGATGAGCTTCACATAAAGTCACAAAATCAAACACACGATCTCTCAATCGGTGGAAAACATGTTTTAAATTCTCATAGCAGATAATAACACTTATAGCAACCAGGCGTTTTCATTCGTATTGAATATTTAATATGGAGTTTACTATTTGGAAAGAATGGACGCCCAAAGACTACCACACCTTGCCTTACATGGGAAACCAGAGGGAAGAAGGAGCAAGCAAGAAGCCGTAAACTCTCCACAAACAGGCCCCAGCGGCCTTCAACCAGTATAAGAAGAAGAAGAAGAGTTAACATCATTATTTAAGACACAATAAATTTTATTCATTATTTCTTAGGCATCTCTCGACGTTTATTTTTATACACCGATTTTACAAATCATATTTTTGACTGTTTTAATTTTGAAACACTTACAATGCGTATCACATATTAATTATTCATTTCTATGAAATTGTCGCGACAGCTGTTTCGCCAATCTATATTGGCACCATCAGGTGTTACGACTAACAACTAACTGTTGTTTGTAACACCTGATGCCAACATTTCCTACCCCTCTTTCTCCCCTTTATTTAATATTTCTTATTTATATATTGTGTTGTTCTCTGATTTTATGTTTAGTGTCTTTTTGTAACCCTGACGAAGCTCCGGTGGGAGCGAAACCGGTTGGTTTTTGTAAAGAATAAAGTGGTTTAAATATAATACAAATTTTAAAAGTGTACTATTATTATATTAATATATATTGCAAATTTTCACAGTGTGTCGTTTTCCAATTCCTTTTTGCTATTTTACATCACATTATATGTGAGGAGTCAGAGAAATCGACGCGCGTGCATGACACGATGTATGAATGTTGAGGAAGCGAGAGAAATATGTCAGGAAAGAAAGGTGTGGCAGTCCATTCTTTCTGCCTACCCCTTCGGGGAGACGGCGTGATGGTTAGTTAGTTAGTTAGTTAGTTATATTTTTTACACAGGTGTTTAATTTTAGAAATATGTATTCTTATTTTTTTAAGCTTTTTATCACTGACATTTATAATATCAAAAAAAAAACGTATGTATTTCAGTTGTAAAAAAACTTTTGTTGATTCTAAAACATTTTAGTTAAATAAATGTTTTATTTAATATAAAAAAAAGTACTCGATAACCTGTTTGCTGTGTGGCAACAAAGTGAATGGTGCACTTGAAGTTGTCATCGCAAATAAAAGTCTATCCAAAGAGCTGAGATGGCAACACAGTGGTTGTCTTGTACCCCCCCTTGAGTATTAAAGTGAAGCACGGATCTGGCAAAAGATGGATGAAAGTAGAATAAATGCTGTAGAAATGAGATCTCCTAGAATGTCTAGTAAATTCGTGTATGATAGAGATTCAAATGCAATGCGAATGAAAGCGTTATTAACAAAATTAATGTTTTATTAAAGTGGTTTGGATGCACGGAAATAAGAAGAAGTTTGAAGAAATTATGTTAGAAGCAAAGAGAAAGAATGAAATCAGTTACACACAAGGAAAGAATTAAAAAATAATGGTTAAGAAAATGTATGTTAACGATGTGAACGGAACAGAATAGAAGAAGATCGAGGAAAACGTGGCAAGATCAAGTAAATCAAATATTAAATGTCGACCACGCGAGGAGTTGGAGAAGTCGACGTGCTTGCATGATATGATGTATGATTGTTGAAGCGGTGTGGTGCTCCATTACTTCTATCCACTTTTTTGTATACAACAGGTCGTTTGAACCCAATTTTATTATCACTTGAAGTCTTCTTCTTCTTCTTCTTCTCCTTCTTCCTCAGCCTATTTCCGTCCATTCCTGGACAAAGGCCTCCTCCATTCGCTTCCATGTCACTCTGTCTTGTGCAGACTGTATCCAGGTTATTCCGATGTGTCTGTTCAGATCATCCTTCCACTATAGTTGCGGTCGCTCTGCACTTCTCTTTGCCATCCACGGTCTCCAAGTCAGCAGTCTTCTCGTCCATTTTTCATCTGAGCTTCTGGCTTCGTGACCTGCCTATTGCCATTTTAGAGTCGCCGCCCGGTGGATGATGTCAGTGACCTTTGTTTTTTCTCTCACCGTATCGTTTCTGACTCTGTCCCTTAGGCTTATTCATAACATGGCTCTTTCCATGGCTCTTTGGGTCACTCGTAGTTTCTCGACGCTTTGTTTGGACAATGTTCAATCATGTGAATTCTACACCAGACCAAAGACAGTGTGACAATCACACTGTCATCGCCGGGAATCGAATCCGGGAACTTCGGCATGGTAGTCAGAGCTCTTACCACTCTGTCACGAAGGTCGCTATCGTTAGTAAGTTATTTAGTTTGCTGTGTGCTTTAAAAACAGTAATTCATTTTATTATATGATAATAGAATGTTTTGAGGAAAGTCGCGCTTGTGAGCTTGATGTTCTGAATATTGTATACAATCAGGCGTTCACCCCTCTTACAACATCCAACAATATTTCTTTAACAAAACAAATCGAAATATTAAAATGTTCACACACGCAGACATTTATAAATTGACACTACCGCGGTGGTAAGTCTCGTGTGCGCATGTTAATTCAATTGTGTTTATTTTATTCTTTCCTATTGTGTATTCTGGTAAATTATTTCAATGTAAAACTACAATACTTCAAGTGGCAACTCGTCGTGTTTGTATTTCATAAAGGCGTATATAGATTTTTACCATATTTGATGTGTTCATTTATTATCAAATATTGAATAAAATAATGAAAATAATATATTACTGAATTTTATTTGTAAAATGTCATTAGTTTTATTTCGCTTATTCTTTAGTTTCAACCGTTGGATGATGGTAGATCTGAATTTCAGAAGATGGCAGCGAGCTGCGAAACCGGTCGAAATTTATGAACAAGTGGATGAAAACTAAATATGTCATTGATCAGAGAGTTTTTTTTGTTACAATATTTACATTGAACCTCTACCAAGAAATTTCAATTAACAATATTGATTTTCTAAATATTGAAGAGTTTTATTCTTATATGTAATAGCTAGTATGCACAATGAGATCTCTTTGACGAATGTGCCATTAATCTGTATATGATAGCAAATATAAGCAGGGGATTCAGGGTGAATGAAAGTTGTGAACAAAATTATTTAATTAATACGAATAAAAACTTATGTTTTGTGAAAGATTTATTATATTTTATGTGAATGATATGTTTCGCCTGTTTAAGGCATTATCAAATGTCGTTCACGTAAAATCTAATAAAACTTCTATAAAACAGACGTTTAGGATCATAATGATTATTTAATGTGAAGTTTTTGTTCAAGAAACAATAAATAACAAACATTTTGAATGCATAAAAATACTTGTAGACAAATACTGGATTTTACCCATTACGGGTAAATTATTTTCAATGACAGGTCATAAGTTCTGTAAGCGCCTCGACCACCATATTCTGTTCCCAGAAAACAATTAACATCTTCGTCTCTATTGAGATACAATTAATCCTTATAAATAAATAACAAAATTATTAAAAGGATCATTAAAGACGTTCGGACACACGGAAAGAATGAATGAAGAAAGATCGCTATAGACTGTGTAACGACATAAATAGAACAAGAACTAGAGGAAGACCGAGGAAAACGTGGCACGATCCAATCAATCGATTAATTGTTAATGTATGGAGTGGTCACGTGAGTAGTCGGAAAAATTGACGTGTATGATCTTGAGGAATCCATAGAAGTAGAAATTTCGGAAACGAATAGTGTGGCGGTCCATCATTTCTGTCTACTCCTTCGGAGACGGCGTGATGGTTAGTTAGGTATTTAGTTTTGATATCTTTGTTGTAAAAATTTCAAAATGAAGGTTTACGCCCCTTGGAACGGAGTGCGCGCGACGCTCGAGTCTGGATTGTTGGTTTAATGCCGTAATTGTATTCTGGTGCGTCACCAACAAAATGTCGCCAAGTCCGTTGCGATTGTTAATTTTTTTGAATAAATAAAAACTAGTGTTAATTTATAATTTCCATAATGTATATTGGCTGTTTACCGATCTACGTATCTCAAGTTCTCCGTCATTCGCGGTGCGTAAACATTTACCATTGTAGTTCTATACACGGTGGACCTGGGCAAACTGATTTAAAATTACAATTATAAAATATCTATGGTCTACACAATATACGAGTATAAGCGTGTGTGCTGCCGGTTACCACTATAAACTAACTAACCGTTTATAGTGGTAGAGAAGATGGACCGCCAAACTGCTCTAGATTCCTGTACATTCATACATCGTAATATGCACGCTTGTCGATTTTTCCGACCTTTGAATGTGTGGCTTTTTATTATTTAATTTATTTGGTCATGCTATGCTTTCCTTGATCTTCCGCGGCTTCTCTTTCCACTCACACTGCTTGTATTCAACATTTAACCATTCTTCTCTCTTACAATCGTTGCATATGTCCAAACCATCTTACTAATCCTCTTTTAATTTTTTTTGTGATACAATCATCTGCCTTAAATTTCTTCCTTATTTCGTCGTTCGGTAATCCATCATAATATATCGTTTTCCTGCGCATTCATCTCAGTGATCTCATTTCTACAGCATTTATCCTACTTTCATCCTTATTTTGCCAGCTCCAACTTCACAAACTTCACTTTTATACATAATTGTCGGCACTAGAACCCCATTATGTACTGCCGTCAGTTACCGCTTTGGATAATGAAGGAGTACCATGTTAAGGAGCATGTAATGTTTTTTTTTTTTAATAAATCATGTTTATATTTTTATAGTTAATTGACACGACATGCAAAAACTATTCTTATTTACTTACTTCCTATGGCCATACAACCCTTGAAGAGTTTTAGCCTCCTTGATGATTTTTCGCCAAGCTCCTCAATCTTGCGCCTTTTGCTCTCAGCAGTCCGATTCGCCCAACCTAGCCAGGTCAGCCAGAACATTATCCATTATGCGCTGTCTAGGCCTTCCTAGAGGTCTTACTCCAGTCGGTCTAGACGCGTACAGGGTCTTGATTGCTCTGGTCTCTTCGGCTCGGCATACGTGCCCAATCCATGCTAGGCAACCGGCTCTCACGGTGCTCGTTATAAGGGGCTGCTGGGTCATCGTACGGATCTCTTGGTTGGTCCTATTCATGATAATTCTGAGTATTCTATTCTCAAACCAGTAGATTCTTTGTTGTTCTTTTAGATTCATTGTCCATGGCTCAGAACCAAATGTTACC
The DNA here is from genome assembly GCA_022606425.2 of Lepidostoma basale. Lineage (NCBI taxonomy): Eukaryota > Metazoa > Arthropoda > Insecta > Trichoptera > Lepidostomatidae > Lepidostoma > Lepidostoma basale. The sequence goes on along the minus strand of JAHDVF020000893.1, from coordinate 5,722 downwards.
ACTGGCTTGACGCAGCTTGGTGTTTCTGGATAGTAGCTTGGACTTTAGAAACGTTCGCAAGGAGGCTGCAGCTCGCAGGCTTTTTGCACTCTGTGTTCTAACTCCTTCTTCCTATGTCTTCTCGTGCCATGTTGTTGTTTCTATAAATTATTTGGCATTATTTGTTAAAATTGTCATTGTTTTTGGTTGTGTTATTATTGCTATTATGATTACTTTGATAGTTATAAATAAATGATTATTATTATCTTTGTCTTTGGTTATGTTATTATTATGGTATTATTGCTATTATAATTATTGTGATAATTATGAATAGTATGTTCGCTATGATTGCTACAATAGTTTTGTGCATTTTAGTTTTGTTTTCTGTTTCTGCGCCCCTGAGTTGCTGCTCATGGATGTTGCCACTGGCTCCTGTTCATTGGTTTTGTTTGACCGGAAGTCTACACTGCCCCTTGGTGGGTGTGTTCTGATCTACTTTTCTCTTTATAATGTGTCTTTTATAAATACTGTTTTTTTTTTTTTTTAATTAATTTCTGCTCTTTCTAAAACCTGTCCTCCATCCATCCCATCCCAATTTATTCATTCTTACTTAACATCTTCCCGCCTCTCTCATACACCATCTTCTTCTTGTTTTAAAATTTAGTTTGTTATATATTTGTCCTATTGTGTATTGTGAATTAATGTGTGTTTTATATCATTTTAATGTGTCTTTTTTTTTTTTTACTAATTTAAGGTGTGCTTTATATAATATTTACTTCTGATTTTATTTCATAATAAAGAGATGTGAGGCCGCGCGGGAGATATATAAGGTTAAAAGAATAGATTAAATGTGGTCTGTCACCCTTTTGATTGATGACAAGAAAAGGCTAAATTAAATTAACGTAAGTCCCGGATGGACAAGGAACGGGCCTAGATAGTGCAGCGAGACTGACGAAAGGGCGTCGCTGCGTCCTATAACAGTCTCGGGTGGTGGTGGGAACCTTATATATACTGTGTTCTAACTCCGCGTGCATATCGTTGGCTTCCGTCATGACCGTACCGAGATAAGCGAACTCTCTGCAAAAACTATGCAAAGCATAATTGAATACATAGGTATTTTGACACCAAACTATCTTCCCAAGAATTTTCCCATCAGACGTAAAAGAATTAGCCCCAAGAGCTGAACCTCCGTAAGGCAGTAAATTTAAGTCCGATAATTGAATACAATCTCCGCATTTTGAAAAGCAACGTGAATTTAGAAATACCCTGTCGGTCATGGGTTGGCTACACCAAAATGTAATTTGCTATAATACTTATTTCGAATGGTATGTTTTAAATATTGTAATAAGTTATGCGGCCAAATATTGTCGTTCGGAGTGCTTGTTTTTTATCCGTCACCCAACTCCTGTACAGCCGAGCAAACACTCGCGCGCTCACCTCTACTGGCGAGTCACGGCTGCATTTTGATCCTTTTGATTTGATATTGAAACAACTCTAGACTTGTGAATTGACTATCTCGAATTCTAGGAATCTTCATATTTTGTTCTATTATACCTATGCCTATACACACAGGCGATACTTGCTTTGAAGTTATTAAATGTGGAGAGGATAAAATATTTGTTATTGTCTGAATCGATCACTCTGACCTGTTTCGGCAGCAAACATTCATCATCCATTATACAAAATAACTCAACATTAAAAAAAAAATTGTAAAAAATCTTTTTGAGATTATTCCATTGTTTTGGCCGAAACTCTATGATACTTCAACATTATTACTATTAAAATTTATAACACCGTTATAATATCGCAATTTTTTTTTATTCACCGAGAATGTCGCAATAGCTATTTCGCCAACCGATGTTGACATCATCAGGCGTTACAAAAAACCTGATGATGCCAACATCGGTTGGCGAAACAGCTGTAGCGATATTCTCGGTGAATAAAAATAAATTATGATATTATAACAGTGTTATAAATTTTAACTGTAATAATTTATTCAGTATAACAGTTACAATCCACTAATGTTTGTGTCTTCGGCCGGTTTCGGCAGCTCGCTGCCATCTTCTGGTTATCTGAACCATCTGTTTTCTGGTTTTCTTATAATTCTGTTATATCATAATTAAATAAAACGATTTTTTATTATTCATGAACAATGATGTAAAACTCCATATTAAATAATTAATCCATATTATTAATGAAAACGTCAGTTTTCTAGAAGTTTTATTATATTTTATGGGAATGACATGTTTCGGCGAAAGAAGGACGAAAAATGTCATTAAAATTTAATAAAACTTCTAGAAAACTGACGTTTTCATTCGTATTAATTTAATTAAATAAAACGATGTTTTTTAACTACTTTCACTTTTGTCTTTATTTCGACAGCGACCGGTTTCGCCAGGCTCGCTCTCGTCGATAGACTGGTGACACTATTGCAAACTGAGTCATTTATATACATACAGATCAGGGTGGTAAACATGATTCTATACAAAAATAATCTTAAAATAATTTTGTAAAATTTTGTGAATTTAAATATTGGTATTACAGTTATTCAAGAGATATTCAAGATTATAAATTTTATTATAGTGGACATACCTATGTATATATAACGTTAGAAAAATTGGTACACTTGTTTTTATTATTATTGAATTTAAATATAATATGTTATATATCTTAGCCCATTAATCAAATAGTTAAAAAAACATCGTTTTATTTAATACTATTTAATATGGACTTCCATCAAGAGATTTCAGTTCAATCATTTGATTATGTTATATTATAATTCTGTTCTAATTCTGTTATATTATAATTCTGGTAAGTTCTATTAATATATTATAATTATACCAGAAGATGGCAGCGAACTGCCGAAACCAGTCGAAGACACAAACATTAGTGGATTTTAACTAATTTAAAATACATTTAAAAAAGAATATATTTTCATTATTTACAATGAACTTCTACCATGAAATTTCAAAACACAACATTATTTTTTATCTCAAAATTACGTTTGAATCCAAGGACTGTGCATCATTCATAATATTATTAAATAACTAAAAAAATATATATTATTATTAAATTGTTGTAATAACTTCAATAAACATATATCGTGTTGTTTTACGTTTTTATTTTATTATTATATTGTTTTTCGAACACTGATGTAAAACTCCATATTAAAGTTCTAATATTAATGAAAACTTCAGCTATCTAGAAGTTTTTTTATATTATATGAGAGTGACATCTGTCGTCTCGCCAAGGAATTAATAAATATTTGATTACCCTAGCAAACAATTCAAACATTCGATAGAAAAGTTATAAAAGTACTGAAAAATTGCAATTTATCAATATTAAATACTAGTTAAACTTTTGTAGTGGTGATTAGAATGTGAAACTTCTTTTTTTTTATAATTTGTGTTAACGCACATTTCATTTGACATATTTCAACAAATGTATTCTGTCTGTATGTAAATAATTTGGTGTTTATCATACCCAATTTAAACATTTATACTTTGTTCTACTATACTTTCAAACCGATCGTTTTTTAAGCGGTCACATTTAGATTTTTAAGATTTAAAACACGTCTTAATGCGCCCTTGAGGTGATTACATCACAAAAACGGCGCTTTAAAAGTTAGCATATTATTATTATAATATATAGTAGGTAATCTGCCGTTCGTTTTTGATAAAATTAAGGCGTTTACACCGATTATTTTAATGAACAATAATACTTTTAATTAATTCACAAATTCAAATCATAATAAATTGAGTTTATTACGTATGACTACAAAATTAGTGGTATAGGTATATGGTAGAAAACCTTAGTGGCAGAGTGTCAAAAGCTATGACTGCCATGCCGAAGGTTTGATTCCCGGCGATGGTATTGTGATTGTCACGCTTGTCTTTGGTCTGGTAAAATTCACATGTCAATAACAATGGCGATAGACTTGCTACCTATCACATGTCATCATGAGAATCAATAGCTAAAATGTTGTATACAGTAATTGGTTTAAAATAACCTGCTGTATACAAATGTGGAAAGGAACGAGAAACTACCACATTATAGGCCCAAAGTGGCATCCCAAGAATCAGCATAAATGTTACACTTTGCTGCAAAACAAATCGGTTGGATTCAAACTAGCGAAGAAGATATGTTTTCATTCTATTTAATTAAGTATCTTAATCATTTGTAGGTTCAGTTTTACGATTTTCGTGATCACTATATAATTGACATTGTCTCACCTTCCTTTCTCTTTTATTTTCAGTGGAAGGAACCCTAGACAACGCTGTCCCAAGCACGAGCTCGAACGGTATCACATACGCGAATGGAAATGGTCACGCGAATGGAAATGGATACGCCAACGGGAACGGTCACGCCAACGGTAACGGTCACGCCAACGGTAACGGATACGCCAATGGTAGCGGTCATTCTAACGGTAACGGTTACGCCAACGGTAATGGTTACGCCAACGGTAACGGTCACGCCAATGGTCACGCAAGCGGTTACTCAAACGGCAAGCAAGTGGTGAAGTACAACGGGGTGCTGGGAGCGGGGACATGGAGGGTGCTGAAGAAGCTGGCGGCCACGGAGGGGCTGGGGGGGCTGTACCGCGGCGTGGTGCCCGTGCTGCAGTCGCTGTGCGCGAGCAACTTCGTGTACTTCTACACCTTCCACGGGCTGAGGTCCGCCTGGGGGGCGCGCACGCTGGAGGGGGCCCGCACGCAGTCCGCAGCGCGCGACCTGCTGCTGGCAGCCGTCGCGGGGGCCGTCAACGTCATGGTCACCACTCCCCTCTGGGTCGTCAACACCAGGCTGAAGGTAACCACACCATTTCTATTTTGTGTTTCTTATACAACGATAAAAAAAAATTCTCTTTTATTATATTTTATGGAAATGACATGTTCCGTCTTGCTGAGATTTAATGAAATAATAATAAAAATATGCAAACTTTTAAAGCGCCGTTTTTGTGACTTAATCACCTCAAGGGCGCATTGAAACGTGTTTTAAATCTAAACATCTAAATATGAACGCTGCATCTGATATTCGGGATCGGTTAAAAAATAATATAAAACGCAAAAATAAATATACAAGTTGGGTGTTAATTTGGGTATCAAATATGAAAAAAGGGGTTTTCAATTTAGATACAAAATCTTTTGGATCATTTTGAAATGACATTTGATAATGCTTTAGCAATGTAATACGTGTCATTTCCATTAAATGATACTAAAAAACTTTTAATATTCATCAATATTATTTATCCCAACATTTCTATTGGACTATTCGTGGGGGTTTTCTTACCACGATGAGGTCCCTAAGACGTATGTGTGGTAGAACGATGTACAACAGAATCTCAAATGCTGGATATAAGAAAGGAATGTAGAGCGGAAGAAGGTATTATGAACAAAATTATAAAAGGATGGCTGTGTTGGTTCGGACATATGGAGCGCATGGATGGAGAAAGAATGGTTAAGAAAGAGACCGAGGAAAACATGGCATGACCAAATTAATCCAATTTTAAAGGTTGGTCATGTTAGAAGTCGGAAGAATCGACGTACGTGTATGACTCGCTATATGAATGCGTAGTGTGTAATAGAGTAGTGTGGCAGTCCATTATCTCTGCCTACCCGTGTGGAGAAACGGCATGGTGGTTTGTTTGTTTCTCATGTCGCTGACTTGTAATATGTATTTAATGCCAAATCTATTTCTAGATGAGCGGAACCCCGTACAACAACCTCCTGGACGGGTTGCGCTA